>PVJL010002871.1:74112-91737 GCA_004026885.1 Lyroderma lyra | reverse complement strand
AAAGGAAAGAGCGACTGTCCCAGGGCTTTGACATTAAATGAATGAGAAGTGGATGGCAGAGGTCCAGTCTTCCTCCTGTGACATGTTCCCCATATGCCCTCCATCGTGTAAGAGGTGACACGTTTTCAAGCCTTCAGGCAAGTTAGCTCACAACGAGTGACCAGACTCGAGAATTCTTTGCTATGGTGAAGCCCTTTCTACCCAGAATGCGGGTCATGGAAACCTGCCGTGACAGCCGGTCAGGAGGAGTATGTGCTTGTCAGGACTCAGGCAAAAGCGCCCTCTGAGCTCCTTCCCCGCCTCTATTTGCTTTACCTGAACCGTCTGGCCAAAGGTAAGCAGCGGTAGTATTCTCCCCAAGCACATAATCTAAAATTGCAAGAAGTCCTTTACCCCTGGGGACAACACCGGGCTCACCTTATGGGCATTCACACAGGTTTTCATATGAGGTGTCTGGGGATCAGCTCCCTTAACAGCTAGGGACACTTCGAAAGTGTCAGCATGTCACCGTCTGCCCTGGAAACAAAGCTGGTCGGCCACGCAGACAGCCTGGGGAGCGCATCACAGCACCCCCAGTGACTACCCCTGCATCGTCCCCTCTGGGTTGTGCCGCGATCTCCCAGGACCCCTGAGCCCTGACGCACCATTTAGAAAGCAATACCCAAGCCCAACAATTTAAGGTAATAACTGGCATTTCTCTAGTGTCCTCAGAAACCCCATTCGAGTCGCATCTCTCCACACGGGCCCGCTGGAGCTCAGCCCTGCAGCTTATTGTAACGAACTGGCCGTACCTTCCAGCTCCCCGCAGCCAAGTTCTGCAGGGCCCCGGCCGCCCCTTCCAGCGTGTCTGCGTTTGAGCACTCAGACAGCAGTGTGAGGTAGGGTTTGACTATGGATGGGTGCCACAGCATCTGGACGCCTTTGGGTGGTTCTGCACAGTCGGGAAGAGGTCCCACTCCATCCCACTGGTGGAAGAGAAACGACAGTCAACATCTTGAACATCATCACATTTCCCAACATTGCCTTCCGCAAGCATCACAGACGAACACAAAAGCAGGGGGTCACAACACCCGGCGAACGTTTTCTGAACGCAGGGGTGATGCACGGGCTGTCCTACGACAGGAGAGCCGTTCCTGCCCGCCCAGAGCTGACGACAGAGGCCGGAGGGTTGGAACACGTACGTAAGTGAACGTAAGTGGCAGGGGAATAAATGAGCTCTCTGAGACCCATCTAGCACATGACTGCAGGAAGAAAGGGGGAGAGGTGAATTAATTCTGGTTGGGCAGGTTGTAAAAGGCTCAAGGTCAAGGCAGCATATTTTACAGTTAGCGTAACACAGGTGTACCAACCAAATGCCAGCACTTCTTATGCACAAGCGTTAACTGCAATGAATTCCTATGTAACTTGTAAAACACATCTGTTTGATTTTGAGTGCTGTCACGGCATCTCCGGGCATCAAACCCACGACAGAACGCACAGAAGAGAAAATTGCTATGGTTCATTAGATGCATTGACATAGCTATAGGCACATCCAGACCTTAAAGCCATTCTGATAGTTAAGCTTGCTTGTAATTGAATCTAATGAATAACAGGAGGAGAAGTATAATTAAAAATTAATTATAAATGATTTTAAAATTATGGTTCATTGCACAAAGGAATATCAGTAGACCATTAAAAATGATAGTTCTGAAGACCATGTAGCAAGTTGGGCAAATGATTACGGTAAAAGCTAAATGAACAAAGCAGGAGACAAAGTGACATGGGGTTTGTGCTTTATGGCATGGAAACTGCAGCCTAATAACCATGTAATAACAAAAACTGATTAACACAAGGTTTATGTCTCTTGTTATTTCTACATTTAAAATTTTCTGTTCTATTACTCTTACAATTTTAAAAATATGAACATGTTAAAAATTGTAATGATTCCAATCTTTGATCATATACAGCCTTTGTTGTGAAAAATAAAGCAGTGATTATAATGAGGGTAGACATAAAGTAAAATATATGCACAGAAAAATATTCCCATATTTGCTTTTGAGAAAAATCACAATACAAATAAAATATTCCTTAATTTTAGAGTGGAAAAACTAAGTTACTTAACTGTTTTATTTGTGTTAATTAATGATTGCTTAAAATCAATATTCCCTAGATGCTATATAGTAAGCTTTCTCACAGATATTTCATGCACAGATAATGTGCAGGTGTGTCTATATGTAAATACAAAAATCACAACTAGTTTTCAAAAATCTGTGTAAGTTTCTTGAGTCTGTAAATTTTACTGGAAGAAACCAGAGACCTACTTTGTGTGTTTGTAATCTAAAAATGGAAGTGTTGATAGTGAGACTGTGAAGTTACTTAACTGTCACAAATACCTTTAAGAATTTCATTAGTTATTTTCCAAGAAAAGAACTGAAAACACAGGCTTTCTTTTTCTGAGTTCTGATACAGCTTCGCTTCAGTCAAGGCTACAGCTCAGAGATAAAGGACATCCCACGAATCAATGCTGGACATTTCATTACAGGCCACTGTCATTGAGAGAGCCACTCGATTTTGACTTTCTAACGAGAACATTCAGTGTGGGAATGTGATTGTGTTTTTTAAACTAAAACCACTTCTCAGCTACTCAAAGGTGACTGCACAGTCAGTCAGTGAAACCAACGTATCTCTTTTAAATACATTCAAGAAAGATCTGAAGGCGAACCAGCCTTGTCCCATTGCACCTGGTTCGTTATTTGAGACTGGCTCACGCCCCTGGATAGGCAGATGGCACGAGCGACGAAGCACGTCACCCACAGGTTTGCTGACATCGATGATGGAGCAGAGGTGAGGGTGGCTTCTCAAAGGAAAGCAGTTGAAGGTGTTGAATCTATCCGTTGGCGCCGCGGGAAATGGACAACTGTTACATTTGCCCTTGGGTTTTCATTTGCTATTTTGTCATCTCCCTTAACACTTCTAAGCTATCATTTTCGTATAAAGCTTTAATAATATTCAGAAAGCTCAGACTATGAAATTTAGAACTCAACACAAACGGCCGTGTCAGTGGACAATTGTCTTCTGCTCTGACGTGGCCCTATGGAGCTCTTCAATACCTCTTTAGAGACCCTGAGGCAGAGAAAAGGGACACTGGTACATGGATAGTCTCGGATCGTGGCTTGGGATGTGCGTCCAAGGGAACCCTCTGCTGTTTCGGAAGCTGATGGCACCCTGGCATGACAGGAAGTGAACTGTTTAAACCAGTCGGTGTACCTGGTCTCTACCTGGGCACTTCATTCAAACTTTTATTGAGCTACTAGGGAAAGGAGTGTCAGGTGTCCGTTAAAAAAATAGGTTTCCATCACCCATGACAAGAATGCAAGTCTTAAGAACTGTGCTGACACACTTGCCATTATGTTGCCCAGACAAGCAACCTCAAAAGGACTACATCGGGCGGTGGTGACAAGGAGGTAAGACTGAAGTTGGGACAGTTCTGCACGTATCAACTCTCACGGCCTCACCTTCTTCTAGAAGGAGGGTCCATGAGAAATCACGGGATAGGCAACTCTTTGGCCAAAGCGGAAATGCGTCATTTATAACTTTAAACACAAGACGTATCTACCCTGAAATTTCTGCACAACTGACGTGTGAACTGAGGGCAAGAGGGGGCTCACTGTCGAGCCAAGTCCAACCGCCGGTCACCCTGCTCCTGAGCTCTAAGAACACAGGACTAAGTTTCCGAGCCTCACGCAAACTGTGCTCATTTAAAACTGTATCTTCGAGAGCTTAAAATATGAAAACAATATATAAGGAAGCAAAAATTCAGGAGGGACAACTTGCTACGTAATAAAGACAGGGCACAGCCAAGGAGACAGGGCACTTCCAGAGACCCACAGGGGCAGCGCTCGCCGAGTAGCTCTCGATGACAAAATCGGAATCATCGCCAAGCTGCGACACACGCACTCGTACACACACGCTCACGCATCTAAATGTGTGCGTGCTCATACAGCTTCAGGTTTAAGTTCAAAAATCAAGCAGAGATTAGATAAAGGGAAAGCAAAAGGAAAAGGAGGAAAACACTTGAGATTTTAAAAAGTTTCCCTGGAGCTGGAAGGACATTTTCAAGAGAAACACCCCTTTCATCTCGTACCGTCACGCCTCACACTTGATAGTTTAACACACGTTCCTCGATTTTGTGCACTTTGATTTTCATCGGTTGTGTTTTAACAAGTAAAGTGTGCACAAGTTGCAGCAGCTCTTGATTCTTACATGTCCCAGTGATATTTTGTGCAAGTCAGTCCTATGTTATTAAACAGGAAAAAAAGTCAGAGAACGTGCTTTTTACTTTGAAGTTCCTCTCACGTATTGTCTTCCTTATTGGCATTTCGAATTTTACATGGATATTTAGAAGCTAAGGATTGAGTGGGTTACGCCAGAGGTTTTGAGGTGTCTTTTTAGGGATAATACTGTGGGTTGAATGTTTGCGTCCTCGCAGCATTCCTGTGTCCAAGCTCTGGTCCCCAGTGATGGTGTTTGGAGGTGATGAGGGTTTAGATGAGGTCGTGAGGGTGGAGCTGCTGTGATGGGATTCGTGTCCTTACAAGGAGATGAAGGGACCATAGTTTTCTCTTTCTGCCCCAAGGACACAGCAAGAAGGGGACATCTGTTAACCCGGGTGGGGCCCTCAACAGACACTGACTTTGCTGGTCCCTTGATCTTGGACTTCTAGCTTCCAGAACCGTGATGAACAAATGTCTGTTGTTTGAGCCGCGCCGTCTGTGGGGTCTCGTTACAGCAGCCCGAGCTGACGTGGTTAGGACTAAGAAAACTCGGTATCGGGAGGCCCTCCAGCTGCACCACGACTCTTCTGCCATGGAGCGGACTTGGGGACAGGCTGGTGGCAAAGCAAGGAGAGTGGATGGCAGGATCCTGTTGCCAGGAGATCACAGAGCAAACCAACAGGTTGATTCGTCGTCCCCAAATAGTGCCACATTCAATGACAGATGATCAGTACTTGGCTGGCTCTCTGATGGTCTGAGTAGTGTCCTCCATAAAACAAATCAGGAAACAGCGTGTGTCACTCACTTTCTAAACGTGTATAAAACTGAAAATACATGTTCTCTCCCCAGTCAGCTAAGGCTCAGACCTCATTTTGGAGAGGAAGAGAAGGAGCTCCCAGCCTAGAAGCCAAGGGGCTGCTGAAGTTCAGGGTCAAGGCTCTCTGAGACGGTCCCCGGCAGGGCGGGCACGGCGGCCGCTGGGAGAGATGCCTGCTTGGGGGGGACGCCACGCCGGTGGGAATGCGTGCCGTGGGTGGGGATTTACAAGAAGGAAAGGACAGGAAACCGCCTTTCTTCGGGCTGGCTTCCCCGCAGGGCCGCAGCTCTATTTAAAAGATAGCTATCCTAGTGGGCTTGAGGGTGGACGCGTGGAAGCCACGGGCTCCCTGTGTGAGGAAGGAGGCGACATGGGGGTAGAGACCGGAAGGTTCAAAACCCAGAAAGTGGAGCGGCCCCCGCCCTTTGCAGCGAGACTTTGTCAACGCGGGGCGCTTTAAGGGACAGCTCGCAGGGTGACATTGGTAGAAGCCCCTGCTGGGTGAGAGGAAGAGGTGAGGAATTCACAGCTCCTGCCCCTCGGGAGCGGGGCTGGGCCCTGGGGATGCGGACAGCACGGGTGCACCTGCTGGGGCGGGGAGCTCTCCCCCCACGGACGTCACCGCCACCCAGGCCTATGTGAAGAGAAGAGCCATGTCCTTGTCATGCAAACAGGAAAGGCCGGTTGAGCAGCGGAATGCGTCTCTGTCGCCGAGATGTCTCCACCGATGCGGGGGCATCGCGGTCGTGGAATGTGTGCAGCCTTCCATGTTCAAGGGATTTCAGCGATGCTGCACGATCGCCCTGTGCCATTGTGAGATAAAGGGCGTGGATCCGCAGGGACAGGAGACATTCTGACTTCAAAACCTCCCCTCCCTCCCAGGTGAAGTCGCATCACAAACCGTTGGAAGAGAAGATGGCTCTAAGGTGGTTCTAGAAGGTCAACTGTGGGGGCAGTTTCTGTCCTGCAGGTGTGGCTTACTTCTGCCGCAGACAGTGCTAAGTCCTTTAAAGAGCGATGACCCAAACAGCGGTGCGTCTGCCGTCTGTCATTTTTGCTTGACTTGGTTTGAACAGCGGAGTCACTAATTGATTTTGCCTTTACAGAGTTTCATTATCACTTCCAGCTTTTTTATGGGGGGGCTGTGGAGGCAAGGGAGATGGGGAAGAGGAGTCATGGTTATTAAAAAACTCCAAGCAACTGTAAAAAGCCTGAAGAAAAATGATTCTTGTGTTGACTCTTGGGGGTTTTGAGACAAAGAGTAGCTCAGGCGTCTGCATTCAGAAGACGTCAGCTATGGAGGGGCTGAGCTGAGCCAAGAGTAGCAAAGGATGCAGGTGACAGGTGATGGCCGACGAGCTGTATTTGTGTGGCACACATTGTCTCCTGGCTGTCCTTGCAGAAGAGGGGTGGGGGTCTGCATTGGCAAGACCAGAAAGCAGCGGCAGAGTGTGGGGTTTTCTGAACAAAGTGTCAGAAGAAAAGAGATCCCGGGACAGTGGGGCTGTGTGCCCCCGAGGTGTGTTATCAAGGCTGGTCCGTGTCACCGTGGTCACCTGCCCCTCCTCCAAGTTACCGGGATGGAACCAGCTGGAGTGCCACTAATGCTCATCCAGAATTCTGTCTGCTCCTATCTTCCCATCCCCCTGGGCCATGACTCCCATCACCCACCCTCTAAAGGGGGCTCTGTCCCTGGCATGCCATCCTCCTTCGGATAATCCCGTAGCCTGGTTTGTTTGTATCTTTGGTGATATGTCCTGCAAAGACAGTCTAGTATGTTGCTTCTCAGGTGGGGAGATTCTACCACTCGAAGGGACAAGTGGCAATACTTGGAGACACAACAGGAAGAGAGGGTGCTACTGGTATCTCCTGGGTAGGGGCCAGGGATGCAGACAAATTGTAATGAACAGGACAAGCCCCATGACAGAAAGTTCCCAGGCTCAAAATGTCAACAGTGCCAATGTTGGGAGCCCCGGTCTGGCAGTACCGGAGACGGCATTTATCGATGACATGGAGCGCCGCTCGGTAAAACGTGAGCAAGGAAAGAAACGGGACGCCTCCGACAGAGTTCTAGGCCTGAAAGTGGAAGGGCAGCGCTTGGCGGTGGGGTTACATTGTGTCAGGGAGGTGCAGATAGGGAGTGGAACCTCCTTCATTCACGGGGAGCGGCAAAGGACAGTCACTGTGTAAAACCGTGCTGCTGCAGGCGCGTACGATCTGTGGCTTCGGGGACATGAAACAGCACGTCTCGGGGCGCCAAGCTCCTGGCACGTGGTGAGAAGGCAGAGCGAGACTGCAGACAACAGGCCGTGACGCATGAGCAGCCGCCGAAACGGGCAGATGGTGGGAAAGGAGACGGTACTGAGCAGCACAGGAGGAAGGACGGTTAGTGACAGGACAATGAAAGCTGTCTGCAGGAAAGAAAATCCGCCCGTGATGTGACGAAAGGCATCGAGAATGTCGTGAAGGGCGGGGTCATCAGGCGGTAAGAAATCAAACCACAGTGCGCTGCAGCTCCCGCGGTGTCTACGTGATTAACATACGGGTGGACTTGGGTATCCAAAGCCTTAGGACATTCGTGTGGTCGTGATATGTCACGCGTGAGAACGTATCCTTGCGACGTGATTAGGATGTAGGTGAGCTTCAACTGCACCGATGCTTATTACAGGTCACAGCAGTTAAAGTACGGAAGCCACCTAACTTCCTGACCATCGGGGATTGGTTCGCACATCGCAGTATGGCCCTACAGTGCAATTCTTGGTGGCCCTCCCACATTCTGGGATAAACAATGGTTTATTGACATGGAAAGAGGTCGCCTTGCGTCAAGAGGTAAACTGTGGTACAACGGTGTGTAGGCAGAGAGGGCCCTGTGCCCACACCTGTTCTCACCTTCAGTGACGTGCCAGGGTGGCCAGTGGGTGCAGTCACCTGGAGGCAGGTCGTTCGGGGGCTGCAGTGTTCACAGAGGATTTCCAAACAGTGACACAAGTGAAAGTTGGTCCTTTTTCCTTATTACTAATAGTACTATGTGCAGAGAATTCTAAACAATTTCAGTGGTAAACTGCCCCTTCTCACAGGGATGGAGAGCTCCTACTGTACCCTTTCAGTATGCACTGTACCCCTTTTTCCTTTTGTTAAGAGAATGCCCCAAGGTTGTGGTTGTCCCATGAAAAGACTACACTTCCCAGCCTCCCTTGCAGGTAATGTGACTCAACACGGGCAAAGGGGTGTCATGTATCCCGTTTGGTTGAGCCCTGAAGACACTCCCCTTCTCTCTTTTTTTGGCTCATTTCTGGTCCTGGACTGTAGCCCTCCTGGGCCATGAGGAGGAGGGAGCATCTTAAAGAGGAAACAGGATGGAGCTCAGGAGCCTCTGGACCGGACCCTGCAGGGCAGAGCCGTGAGCAGTGCCAACTCCACGGGCACAGAAAACACCTACCTAGCCCCAGACCTTACGAACTTGGCTGGCGCGGCCCTGCCCGCACTGTGAACAAGGCCATCTGACCATATTTGGACGAGTCAAAGCCGTCCATGAACAGAGAGAAGTTACGAAGGGCTGTTTGAGACGATGGCTGGAGTGTTTAAGGGACAGTCCCTGCAGGGGCAGGTATAAACCGGAACTGTGGCTCTAGGAGGAGGGGGTGGAGGTGTGCGTGGGCTGTTCGTCTTGTAGCTTATTGCTACTGTACTCATAGACCATTTACATGTATGTGTGCATGTATGTGTGCATGTATGTGTGACACATCCAGTTCGTCTGAAATAAGGAGAAATGTTTAAAATTTAATTAAGTTTAAAATTCTAATCTCCAATGTGGTAATTTGCGATCAAATTCACTTTTGTGCTCCGGGACAATAAGTGCCCCTCAGTTGCTGAGTCTCGTGTTTAGGCCAGTGGCACCCATCTGACCCAGTGGCAACGGGTGCGGCTCCGGGAGAGGTGACACCCAATTCAAAGTCCTGAAAATCCAAGGAAAGCTTTCAGGTGACAGGCTTTCGTGACATCAAATCCCAGAGCTGTGCTTAGTCGCCATGATCGAAAGTGCTGCCCCTCCAGGGGCCCGTCAGCCCCACACGCACACACTTGACGACGGAAATCCTAGGTTCTGGGCCATGATGATGAGATGGCAGGCTCACCAGGTGGGCGGGGACTGACCAATGATGGGACACACGCAGCACTGCCCTGAGGAGGAGCAGAACGGTGTGAACCACCAACGGGAAGAGAAGGTCTACGAACCCTCCTGGCTCACAGCGGCCCTTGGAAGAGAGGTGTGTCCCCAAGAAGGAAACGGAAGAGGCTGGGACAAGTCACAGCCAGGAACACCTACTCAAGACCTCCTCAACAGCAACAGCTAGCGGCCACAATGAATCCCAGGTGGCCCGTCATTCATTCAGCATAGCTGGTGGTGGGCATTGGGCTAGAGGTCAGAGACAGAAGAACTCCCCTCCACCCCCACCCGCAGTCCTTCCCCTCAGAAAATTCACTCTCCATGGGGATCAACTGCGCTTGTAACTCCTCATGTGACAAATGCCAGCAAAGTTTAAGTAAAACCACGTGGACGTAGCTAGAGAGGGATTAACGTTTGACTTGAAAGCGTGGAGATGATGACTTATTTGGTCTTAAAGGATAATTCTCCGAGTAGTGGCAGAAGGGCTCAGGAATGCTGGCCAGAGGGGCAGCATGAGAACAGCTCAGGGCCCTTTAGGGGGGCCAGGGAAGTGCTCAGGGGAAGGGCCTCAGGGGTTCTGCCAAGACGTGTCGCTACGGCAGAAAAAGAGGGCATGGAAGATGTAAACGATAACGTCAACGAGGCCTTAACTGCCGGCCCAGAGCAGCTGCCTTGCACGTCTTACACCTCAAACCTCGGAATGTTAAAACAGGGCAAAGCAACCTTTGGACTGGGCCTCGGACAACGCTGTATCCCCAAGAACTTTTTGTGTCGATAACGAGAAAGCAGTTAGCATAACTACCGGGCTGCTGACTATTGGACTGAAAATGAAAAACACTGTTTAGAATGAGCATCATTGTTATGTTATTTGCACCCACACTAATGCCTTCCTTCTGCTGATGGGACTGTCCCCCCTGCCTTTCTCATAAATACCCCTTGCTTTTGTCTCCTCAATGAAACGTCATTTGGGCTTAGGCTCGCACCAGTGTACCCCGAATACCGTTCTTACTGATCTCAAATAAATGCCTAATGCCTCTCACTTTGAAAGGCCCTTTTATTTTTCAGTTAAATGTTTTACCTGGGAGCGTATTGTTATTGTGTTTGCATATAACATATCATGGTGACATAAGTGAAACTTCTGCTAGTTAGGCATTTGGCATCTGCGACATGTGAATGAGGTGAAAACAGAGCAATAACCCTCTTAAATGCACCACAATTCAGTGAACTCAGGGGACACAGTCTACTGTAGGAAAATACTGGATTGGATTCATTCTTGAACTCCGATAGGTTTATGTCTTCGTCCATGAGGAGATACACTGTGTGTGTGTGTGCGCGTGCGTGCATGTGTGTGTGCGTGCGTGCATGTGTGTGTATGTGCATGCATGTGTGCGCGCGTGCATGTGTGTGTGTGTGCTTGTGTGTGTGTGCGTGCATGTGTGTGCATGCGTGTGCGTACGTGCGTGTGTGCATGTGTGTGCGTGCGTGTGTGTGCGCGTGCGTGTGTGCGCGCGTGCATGTGTGCATGTGTGTGCGCGTGCATGTGTGCGCGCGTGCATGTGTGTGTGCATGCGTGCATGTGTGTGCGTGTGTGTGCGTGTGTGTGCGTGCATGTGTGTGCATGTGTGTGCGTACGTGCGCGCGTGTGTCCACGTGAATTTAAAAATTCACAAGTACCATTCGAGTCAAAGAGAGAGGCTTTGAGTTCTAGGGCGTCTTGCTTGTTTTGGCTTTGTTTTCTCCTCAGTGGTCACTGTCAAGTTCACACTGAGAGGGTCTTGAAGGCCCAGGTCTGCTCTGGTTGGTGGCCAGCAGTGTCTTGTTGCTTCTAATCCATGTTTGAGTATGGTGTCCCCAGGACATCCACACAGGAGCCTTGGCCAGACCCCAAGTTGAAAAACAAAATAGGCTTGTTCCTACAAACGGTGGAAAAGTAACTAAGTCCATTTTGCCCCCTTCTAGGTCCCTGGCCCCCAATCTTCAGACGGACATCCCTACCTCACTGGTTTAGAAGGCAGTGAGGACCCTGCCAGGTGAGACGTGCTTCTTGGTACATGACATGCAGACTGCTTTGGGGAAGGTTCTGCCCAAAAAGGGCCAGAGAAACTAGCAATTTCTCACGATTTAGCGACAGGTGCTGGACACAGAGCCAGAAATAAACGAACCTGCAAAGCCTTTTGGGGACCAGGCTATTGCTACGCAGAAAGGGCTCAGAGTCTAACGATTCTAGCCCAGTTCAATAGCAACCGTTTCTTGAAATGAAGCTTATCTTTGCATCACATGTTATCTTGACTTGTCCCCAGCAGGGATCTAAAAGCAAAAAGTTTCCAAGGTGTTTATTGTTACTACATCTGACCGGAAGAGTGTCATATAGCATTTTCCTTAGGGACAGAGTATCCGCGCCAATGGGAAGGCTCGGCACACATTACAGCGAGCTCCGGAGGCGATCACTACACCAATGACGGGTTTTCTCACGTGTGGTTCCTGGAAACACCTCTGGTTCTTACATCATGGGAAGTGCCAGCTGTGGATTCGATTGCCTGTCACTTCACACAGCACCCTGTGCCTGTCTCGGAGGCATCTTAAATTTAAGAGAAGAAAGCATACACATTTTCATAAGCACACATCGCCTTCATCAGTCGGTGCCTGTTTGCATATTATTTTTAAACGCTGTTTGAAAAAGGTTACAGATGTAACGGCTAGTGCAGGAAGTTTGTGAAAGCCTAAGCACAAAAAGAAGCAACCACTAAGCTGTCTTTAAAGGATATTGTAAGAAAAAAATGGGACAAATGAACACATTTGCATTTAGACTTTGGCAGAAATTATAAAATTCTACTAGTCACTTCACCTTGCTGAACTCAGGAAGGAGCTCATTGATATCAGAAGATCAAGTTCAAAGGCCAGCGCTCTAAGCCCAGGGAACTGCTCACCATAGGGTTCCACGGAGGCAGCTAACCTCTTTACAGTAGGGCTCTATCTCAGGGTCAAGTCCATGGACGTTTTCTTCTGACCCCTGACATCTTTGGACCCAAATGACTCCTAAGCTCATCTGTCCCTTGAAAGACTTCAAGCCGCATGAGTGCACCTGGGCAGAGGTGGGGCAGGGGTTTGGGGTTCAGGGCAGAATGTTACTAAGTGAGATGTCGGTGGCTGTCGCAGGCACCGTCGGGAAGATGCACTTTGGAATCGGAGCAACAGGCCGGGGAAACCTCGGCATCAGAGTGAATTCGGTCTCCGCTCGGGTGTTTTTCCAATCAGGGCAAAGGCTCGCCTACGGGGGCAATTTCGCAAATGTGCCACCGCGTTGCCCGGGCCCCCCTGGAGGGTCGAAGAGCTTAGGGGGTGGGTAAGAGCCAGGGCACTGCGATCACCTGGCGACGGGGAAGAACCACATTGCTGCTCAGGTGCTGTTCTTCCTTTTAACCCCACTCACTTTCCAGAATAAAGCTGTGTTGGGGGCCGGGCCCCTGGGGTGCACCACGGCGCTGCAGAAGGAAGCCATGAGAAGAACCCATTAGGCCTTCGTTAGGTCACGTTTAGCTTATTTGATGCTGAAAATGTCCCGGACCCGTAATGGCCTGGCTGCCTTAAGTACTGGGGTGGAAAACTGAGGTTTCTGACATCACTTAGCATAAAGCCTGGCACATAGTAGGTGTTCAATAAATATCGGGTGGCTTATCCCTGCATTCCCCTGGTGGGATGGCTGTAAGTGGCGGAATTAAGAGCCATGGCTCGATCATCTTAAAAGGCTCCTACTATGCAGAGAGAGAGGACAGAAGACAGAGCACACTGACCAGGACAGCAGAAACGCGGGGCTGGAAATTTAGTTCTCAGAGTGAGACAAAGCTTGTCATCAAAGAGGCCATGCGCATGTCCGAGGTGTGATAAAAAAATACAGTGCATGGTTAAATTTAAAAAAAAACTTTAAAAAATTTAAATGTAAAAGACACATTGCCATTAATCCTCCTCAAAATACTCTCCCTCACTGCGAACACACGTGTCCCATTGTCCTCGCCGCTCTCGGAGGCGGTCCCGGAAGTCCTCTGTCGTGAGCGTCTTTAGTTGTGCTGTCGTGGCCGCCTCGATGTCCTGAATAGATTCCAAACGTTGACCTTCCATGTCATGTTGACTTTGGGGAGGAGCCAGAAGTCGCACGGTGCCGGATCCGGTGAATCAGGTGGATGAGGACACGCCGTCATGTTTGCATTGAACAAAAATGGCTGTTCCAGAAGTGACGTGTGACCTGAATTGATTCAGGACATCGAGGCGGCCATGACAGCGCACTAAAGACACTCAGGAGAGAGGACTTCTGGAACGGCTCCGGAATGTGGCGAGAATGACGGGACAAGTGTGTTGGAAGTGAGGGGTGTACTTTTGAGGGGTGTTAATGGCAATGTGTCTTTTACTGTAATAAATTTTAAAAAAATATTTTAACATTCACCACAGTTTTTGGTTACACCTTGTATCTCCTAAACTACAGGCGTGCTGAGTCTGGAACCCACAGATCTCGTCGTGGAAGCACCTGGAGCCCCCTCGGGGCCCACAGACGCTGGAACTTACAAAAACGGTGAACACGGGCGCATTCAAGCACACGTAGGCACTGTTTTCAAGAACGCATTCCCATTAACCTTTGCTCTTGATAAAAGTCTCTCTAACCCTTCCTCTAAGTAAAATGCTTTCTAAAAGAGTTTTTAAAATGATGTGCCATGACCTAAACAGATACTTTGCCTGTTTATTTTGACTTAGAAACCTGTGAAGACAGAGCTGTGGATTCTGTTGCGTTTTCTCAGGCGTCCAGTCCTGAGGATGCTCAGATCTTGGGTCTGCACAGCCCTTAGCAGCTGGGATATGACCACCATGTCCAGAGCCAAGCTGGACGCATAACCGGGTCTGGGGGAAAGCTGGACCTGTGGCCACAGTGTCCAGGGGAGATGGGGACCACCTGGTGGCAGGGGCCTGTGGCCAATAACAGGATGGGTGTTTCTTCACCCCATCCCCTAGCCCAGTGGGTGAGGGGTTCGGCCTTCCAGAGGCCCCGGGGAGACCGAGAGTCCCTGCCTATCAGCCTTTAGGTCACTACGGGGCACCCTATTTACAGTTGCTCCGAGTAAAGGCCGTTCCATTTTGCAAAGGCCTCTCCAGCCAGACAGCTATCTGCATCATCATCGAAATTGCCTCCAAAGCCAATGTCATTCTTCTGGAAGGACTGTGGCTCTCAGGCCACCAGTCCCATTGCCCAGAGGAAGTGCAAGATCGAACCATAAATGGCCGTGCTGGACGTTCACACATATCTCCTTAGACCACCCCTATCCCGTGCACCGACAGCCCTGGCAGCCCTGGTGGCACCTGCAGCCCCGGTGGCACCAGTGGCACCTGCAGCCCCGGCAGCCCTGGTGGCACCTGCAGCCCCGGTGGCACCAGTGGCACCAGTGGCACCTGTAGTCCTGGCAGCCCTGGTGGCACCAGCGGCACCTGCAGCCCTGGTGGCACCAGTGGCACCTGCAGCCCCGGCAGCCCTGGTGGCACCTGCAGCCCCGGTGGCACCAGCCGCACCTGCAGTCCTGGCAACCCTGGTGGCACCTGCAGCCCCGGTGGCACCAGTGGCACCTGAAATCCTGGCAGCCTTGGTAGCACCTGCATCCCCTGCAGCACCTGCACGGCACCTGCGAGGACCTCGATCCACGCACCAATAAACACGCGGGAGCAGCAGCGCAGGGTCTGACACAGCGAGCGGGCATGTGGGCGCCCACCTGGGACGCTGGTGACATTTCCTATCTCGGCTCAGCAAGATGCGGGGTGTCCTTTACCGTCCCCCACCCCGAGTGAGCTGTGATGTGTCCGCAGGAAAACGGCGCAGACGGTGCGTGGCGCCCACGCCCGGCCAAGCCCGAGCCCCCGCAGCGCGATGCCCACGCGGCCTCCGGGGAGGGGCCGCGCCCCCAGCCGCCTCGTCACCTGGTCCGGGGCCTTCTTCTTCTTCTTCTTCTTGCCCCAGCACCCGGAGCTCTCCGTGTCCTTGCCGTTGGCCTCCCCACAGAGCAGCCCGTCCAGCTCGTCCGTGCCCATGTGCTGTCCCTGAGACGTTTCCGCCGCCAGCCGGTACGAGAGGTTCCTTAAAATGCACACACAGTTTTCAACGGTCTGCAGAACCCCCCAAAAAAGAAACAGAGGAGGAATGAATAAAAACCACCCAGCACTCCGCCCAGAGAAGCAGTCAGCCCCGACACACACCTCCACCCCCGCCCCGACGCCGTGAGCCGCGGCCCCCAAGGGCCCCGGAGACAGCCGCAGCGGGAGGCGTTGCGAGAAGCCCGGAGAGGCCTTACGCCCTTTTCTCCCCGAAGAAACAGCTTACCAACAACAGTTACGTCTATAAACCGTTGTCGCCGTTGCCTGACATTCGCTTGTGAGTGGGGGAGAACCTACAGCCACACCCGGTCCCCATGTGGTCCGTTACGGACATCTCCAGCTGGGGGACCGGGGCACCGAATCACCAAGAGCACAGACACTCCGATTTCTGTCAGTCCTGGGAACGTGACGCTAATAGTTGCCACCCACCAGGGCACCTTCCGGAAGTGAAATGGGGCAAGAGGCGCAAAACCAGGCTTGTCCCAGGCAAGGGAGGTCTGGGGTCCCCTGGGGGCACAAGGGTTCCCAAGCTACTGATGTTCCTGAGGCAGCTGGTGCTCCTGTCTCCTCAGGACAGGGGTTATACAGTGGTTAGGGACACGTGTAGAGCTGGACACCAGTAGAGCCCTAGGTCTCACTACTGGCGTGTCACTTGGACAAGGTAGCCAGCATCTCCACGGCTCCCTAAGCTGCTCTGTAAGGTGGTTATACTTGTCCCCGTGTTGTCGCTGGCTGCGTGGATTGGGTGAGCTAGAGTGGGGATACATGGTAGCAGGGTGATGTCCCCCTAGGACGCCCACATCTTAACCCCTGGAGCCTGTGAACGTGGTTGGTTATGTGCAGCAGGGACTGAGGTTGCTGACCAGATGACCTTCAGGTGGGGAGTGACCTGGGTGGTCCAGGGGGTCCCATGGAATCATGAGGCTCCTGGAGCGGGACAGGGAGGCAGAGGAGTCAGAATGGACATGACAAGGACCTGGCCCGCCCCTCTTGGCCGCAGATGCGGAGGGAGGGGCCACAAGCCAAGGAGCGCCGGCAGAGGCACTTCTGCCCTAGAGACTGCAGAAGGAATGGGCCCTGATGACACGTTGATTTTTCCCCCAACACGACCCACTTTGGACTTCATCATTTGTGTTTGTGAGCCACCACGTCGTGGCACCTTCACAGCAGAACCAGGGAACTAACCTCTCCTCCGGGGAGGAGAGCCTGGCACACGTTAAAGGCTACGTGGGGTCCCAGTCACGAACAGTGGAGGGAAAAGCACCCCCCGGAGGCCCAGGACATGTGACCTACAGCTGGTGGGTCCGTGTCTGAGTCCTGGCTCTGCCACTTAATGAGCTGTGACCTGGCTGTGTGCAAAGAACAGATGTCCGCGTGCGTCTATTCCCTTCCCGTGCCGACCAAACACCGCACTCCGACATACGCAGTTTGGGGGCAGGCATTCAGTCCAAGGCATCAAACTTTTGACCTTTGTTCTGGATTGGAGGAATCGCAGGATGAGGAGAAAAAATACCCAATCTAAAAAAAAATAATAATAATGGTGGAAAAAAATTGAACTGAGGTCAGTGTTTTTTTTAAAAATTGCTAGTCATTTTTCGGTGTGACAGCCACCGTTGAAGGCCAAGACCACTCCGTTTTACAGACGAAGCGAACGCCATGCGACGCTGTGGGCACCTCCCTGCAGTCCGGCCACGGCCCCCAGTCCTGGGTTGGGGCAGGCGGGGCTGGGGGTGCCAGGGTCCAGTGCTGCATCGCTCCCTCTGCCTACCACGGGGATCTGGTTAAAGGCAGCGCATGTCTTTGACTCGACTCCTGGGGCACGAAAAGGAACCAGGGAACCCAGATTTCAGGATGGATCTCTGGAGCCTTTGCCATTCTAGACCTTTGTTGTCAGCTTTTCAAGGTTTCGGGGCTGCTAATCCCACAGGCTCTGAGTCGACTTGATTTTCTGTGTCAAGCGTCCTCTCAGCATCAGAAAAGGCCACTGCACGACAGCAGGTAAACACAGGACGATGCATCAAAGAGAAAACGTCCCTCCCAGAAAGGGAAATGCCCTGGCAGGAGTCAAATTTTTAAATCAGCGCAAACTGGTTTTTCTTACATCAAAGACTTGGGAGAGTAAACTTCTTTCTCATCCCCCGGGGGCATCTCTGTGCTTCTGTTTAACAATGGCAACTAGGGAATAGAGCCCCACTTTGGGGAAGCGCCTCATAATCCACCTGTGGCTGGGGAGGGTTTGGGGAGAGGCTGGGCACGAGGAAGGG
>PVJL010002871.1:0-74012 GCA_004026885.1 Lyroderma lyra | reverse complement strand
AATAAAACGACAGCCACTGGCCTGGCCGTCGTTGGGACACCAGCAGGAGGCACGTGGCGGCTGGCGGTTTTGCTTTTGACATCCATGGCTGTCAACAACGCTTTGAGCGGTCCCTCCCGGTCAGCAGGTCACTTTGGCTGCTTATGTTCTGTTGGAAAGGGCTATTTGGACGTTGCCCAGAGACTGCTCTATCCTGGGTGACCCACTCACCCAGGCGCCCCAGTCATGGGGCGAGCTGAGCGCGTGCGTGGGACCCAGGCCCTCGTCTGCATCAGCTTCGCTGGCCTCAGGGGACGCACACTCCCGGCTAACTCGTCGCTGGGAGAGCTTCCAAGTGGCGAAGCAGAGGGCTGAGTGGACCGTGATGGGACAGTGCTGGTGTCTTAGAACTCGGCAGCCCGTTCTGGCTGCCAAACACCGCGGAGCAATTTATCGCCTCTGGTCTCCTCAGCAGTCATGATGGTCCTCCTTGTCACAGAGTTGAGGTCACCCAGGTATGGTCCTCTAGTCACCGCGAGGTGGAGATGGCCATCATCCACCAGCCTGTCCCGATGCCCAGTGTGGTACTCTGGTTACTCGATCAGGAATATCGGATTATCCGAACTCAGGTAGTTCAATCGTCCCTGTAATTCCAATTTCCTCTTTGGGGGACAATATGGAATTTAAAAGAGAGGGCATCAAAGGTCTTCCAAGGGTTTTAGGAGTCCGGTCATTCGATCTATGAGAAAACAGATGTGGTGCCAGCCAGCAGTGAGGACACTTGGCCAGACAAGAGGCCGCTGACGTATTTCAGCTGCAAGGCCTAGACATTCCTACAGCTCTTCCGGTTCCCGTCAGAGTGCGAGGCTGCGTGTCCCCCTGCCGCAGTCCCTGCTGCCCCGGATGTTGTGGGCACCGTGCCTTCCATGAATTACCTTCACTGGTGCTTTCTAAAAATCACGTGTCTATCATGTCCATAGGCATCTATAAATTGTCAAGACATCTCGACTCATCACTTCTTTAGGGACTTAATTTTCCTGTCAAGGTCTCATATGGCCGTTAAGGGAGCGGACAGGAGGGGCTGATTACGTCTTTATTACGTCATGTTCTGTCTTAGAAATTGATAACACGTACATAGTAACTGAATGGATGCAAACGTGTACTGAGTGGCAGTGAGAAGACAACAAACGGTGCTCATAATTGGAGTCAGTCGGTACTCAAAGCTTAGGACATCCGGAAAGCATCGTTGATCCAAAATCTAGGGAGTAGGGCGCAGGCACCAGCAGGTTTCTGTATTTCTCAGCCACTCTAACGTGCAGTTGAGGAGTCCTACACTGAATCACCCCCAATCCAGTTAATAACCAAATGATAAAATCACTCCTCTTTGTCCCTTATGTGACTTCCCAACTAAATTCCATTACACCGTACTCCTGATTAGACCCCATTTCAAAGCTGTCTACGAAGGTGAGCTTTCAGTCCAAGGTGAGCATGGACTCAGTCGGTGAAGTTTTCAAGGTACAAAAGTGGGAGACCAGGCACAGTTAGACATTGAGGTTCAGAGGGTGGTGGCGGGCTCCAGGTATATCCATTTATCAAATGCTCTGGAGGCAAATTTGATGAAGAGTTCACATTAAAAACCATGGGATTAGGGTTTGTGACTCACACCTAGGGCCAATGTGGTTCTTATGGGACCACATCTGCCAATCAATGTCTGGAGACGCTTTTGTTTGTAATGACTAGTGGGGGTGGCATCCAGTGGGTAGAGGCCAGGGGTCCCACTTAATATCCCACACTGCACAGGAAATCCCCCTGAAACCCCCACAACGAATTAACTGGCCCAAAACATCAATGGTGCGGCTCCTGAGAAACTCTAATTAAGGCATGACATTTATCGCATGAATTACTTTGAAAGCATCAGTAAAGTCTATGTTTATATCAGGATATTATGAAATTACAAATTTATATTTAGCATGAATCAAAATGAATCAAAAGACAAATTAAGGCAAAACAGAATAGCTCAAACATGGGAAAACCCACCCGATTCTATTCTGGTTTGTGAACTAAAACGCTGCGTAGACACCTCGTGTACGCAGCAGGTGAGAGCGTTTACTTCCTTAGGTGCTTTTAGGACGGCGCTGGCTACGATTCAGTGGTTGCAATGCTCATTTGTAGGAATATAGGATTATTCCAAACTCAGGTAGCTTTAGTATCTCTCTTCCTTTTGAAAGTGGGATTCATAAAACAGAACTCAAAGCTTGTAGGTACTGTGGTATGCACAGGTGTACACAGTTGTCTATGTTTTTTTGGGGGGAACACCTGAGGTTTGGGTAACTTAACCTCATTTCTTACTCATTGCCAATCAGGAGTTAAGTATCTTTGGTTGTGGGCTGGGACGAGAAGCCGGGTTCGTACAAGGAGACCAGGGTAGGTGTGCTCCGCACTGCTGAGTCCCTGGGCCCCCCATTCCCTAGAGGCTTCATCGAGGTGACGGCAACGAACCTTGCTGTCGATGTCGCTGCTCCCCAGCGCAGACTGGATCACGTAGAGCAGGGCGTCCGTGAGCCCCTCACAGGCACGCATCCGCCGTCGGGCCTCCTCTCCGGCCGAACTCACATTCCTGGAAAGCCAAGACACCCATTAGGAACCCTCACGCCGGCCGCCCAAAGGACGTTCTGCCACGCACACGTCCTCCCCCAGGTTTGAAGGGAACACTTGGCTTGCCTTTACAGAAGGTTTATCAAAAATACAGCCTTAAGGAGTCGGGAAGTTTTCAACAAATTCAACCAGTTCATCAACAGAGCACCCTAGCACTGGGAAAGTCACCGACGTCTGCAGTGCAGGTTGGGGCAGGGAGAATGCAGAATTCCGAACACGGGATCCCACGTTTGGGGCCCATGCCCGCCGACCACGGAGACTTCCAGAAAGGCTTTAAAGCTGACTTCCTTTACCATCAGCGAAGGAATCAGAAGCTCTTTGATTCAAAAGATGCTTCATCTTTGAGAAGAGTGACACATTTTTCTAAGACAGAGCTTTCGACTTACTGAGATAGTTTAGAGACCTAATTTTAGCTGCCTCAAAACTACGTCGACTGTGGTCCCACCAGAAAATAAAGTTCTAGAATGTATTCTAAGAACACAGGGGTATCTGTGGAAATGTGGGCATGAGGGTGCCCATGGCACCTGCTACAGGCAGCAGTCAACCAGGCCCCTTGCTGTAGTGTCACGTGCTGAACCAGGGCCCTCAGAAGGGACGGCTGTACCGTAATGCCCAGCTGGGCAGCAGAGAGGCCTTCCAGACCTATGAAAACACCAGGAATTCTTCATGGAGGGGGACCCTTTGGGGTGCTTTCAGTTTAGGCCGACCAGACGCACCGTTTTAAATGAAACCTGGCAGATCCTAAGAACCTGTGGCCTGGGACAGAGCCTGCAGGAAAAGGTCCCTGTCCACGCTCACACCGTAACGGACACGTGTGCACGGCACCCTGCTCTGCTGCACTTGCTTCTATTTCACAGTGGAGAAAAGGGAGGCTCCCAAAGGCTGTGCAAGGCCACACGGGCTACAAGGGGCGAGGCTGGCACCACCCCAGGTCTGTGACAGAGCGGAAACCAAGGGCTCGAGGTACAACGTGGAAGGACCACACACACACACACACACACACACACACACACAAGGAATTAGAATAAAAAGGACTAATGCTAAAATGCTGCTGCACATAAATGTCTTCTTTGATATCTAGAAAGTTCTGCGGACCACGTTTGAACAGCGCCTATCGGCGTTTTAATGTAACACTGGGAAAGGTTATTCAATTCAATGAGTATTTTTGGCATTTGCTGATCATTTTAAAATCTAAACCAAATCCCTGAGTTCCTTAGAGAATGAGCCTGGGCAAACAGCGACAGCATTTGTATGTACAGACTCGGTCCTGGGGTGGCCAACCCCATTTCTGACAGGGGCCCCGGGAAGCGGGAAGGACTAGCTTCCTGCCAAGGGAAAGGCGGGGAGAGGCGTGGAGTGTGACTGTCAGCGGGAAGCCCGGCCTCGGTGAGGGGCACTTCCACCCCCTTGCTTCAGGCCGAGCTTTGGGGCTGCTGGAGCCATCGGTTTGTCAACAGGTCCAACGAGACCACTTGGGCCAGAGGGTGCTGGGCGGCAGTGTGTCCCCGTGCGTCCTAAATCTGGCCTGTCTGTACCTGGATGAGGTTGTGCGTCCAAAGTCAGCATGTTGGGGTTTCGATGTGAGCGAGAGCCATAGGGGTAGCTTGCGTGCACCCCGGTCTGAAACCCTGAAGACACCTCCCGCCCCAGGACCGTGCCGTCACGGGGGCGGCTGCCTCGTGACTCGCGGGCTGCACAGCGATCAGGTGACTGACCCTTACTGCTAGGCAACGAGGGGCGAGAGCCAGCAGCGGGCGAGTCCATGTCGTAAAGGGTCCGTATTAACACGAGCCTACTTCATGAGTCTAGTGTCCATTCAATTCCAGTCCAATCTCCTCCAAAATGACCAAAAGCTGTTAACTGGTTGCTGTATTAAAATGGGTAAGATACTGAAAGATGAGAAACACTAATAAGTTAGGGTCCCTGCAGGGGAGGGGGACTGAGTGGGACACGCCCCCCCCCCACAACACAGAGGGAGGAGGGAGCAACCACAGCGTCCACGGGAAGGATGAAGCTCAACACAGATATCTAGCAGACTGAGATAGGCACGTGTGTCAACGCATAACCGTGCCCAGAGCTTTGGGGGCTGGGTGTCCACTTTGAATCACCTGCTCCCGCACGAGCAGAACACGTCATGAGCACCCTTGGGCTTTCCCTCTGCAGGAGCGAGGGGCTTTCTGTCCTCCCTGTCCCCCAGACGTAAGATCTACTACCCAACGCGTGCTTCACTGTTTAAAAATAAAAAACCCAGTAACCCAGTGGGCTGGGTTGTAATTATGGCCCCAAGCGAGTGTGTGACAATCGGCCAATGTCCAGCCTGTAACGTCCCTCCTTCCCCTTGCACTGAAACCGTGTTCTTCCCCTCTTGAGGGAGGTGATGTCCGTGTCTGAGAGGCCACAGCAGCCCAATTCTATGCCCGAGCACAACGTTAGCACGGACGCGTGCGGGTTGTTTACAAAAACCACCACAATGGTAATAGCCATTCCTTAGAGATAATCTTTATGATCTAGATTGAATTGTCGGTTGATACACACATTGGGAATTTCTGTTTAAAGAAGATGCTATAATCGTTTTATCTAATAGATAAAAAAGGAAACAATTTAGTTTTGTATTTTACAACGGAAAGATAGGGTACCTCTTCCAACCTCTCTTACTCAAATGTAACTAGTTAAACCGCCGTGCTTCCCTTATCTTCGGCGCTGGGACATCTCCTTTCTCTCAGCCTCCATCACTCACTGTGCTTATTTAAAAGAAGTTCAGCAGACAGGGCTCCTCGGACCCCAAGGGGGACGCACACTGTACGGTCAGAGGAACGGCTCCAGCATTTCACACGAAACACAATGCACTATTTTAGTTTCCGTCACGAAGACCGCGTCACACCTGCTGAAAATCACATTTCAGGGTTAGTGCCCTCTGGCGCCAAAGGCATGCAGACCCCCTGGCATCTCCGAACAAGTGCCGCCTTTTCCGCACGGACACGGCGCAGGGATGGCCCACCCAGGAGTGACACGCTCCCGCCAGCACTGCCCAGTCCCGCCGGGGGGACAGGTGGTGGGCTGTGGGGTCCCAGCAGCTCCGAGCCAGCCAGCCACGGCCTCACCTCTGCTCTCCTACCTGGTCCCCAGTGCAGGGGCCCGCTGGGGACTGGAGGGAGAAATGAAAGTGAAAAGAAGAAAAGAAATGTAGCGCTAACTGGAAGCTGAGATGGGGTTCCCCCGGGGTTCGCAGAACCCGGCCAGGGGCCCCGGCCAGCCGTGCCCACGTGCAGGAGCCCCGGCGGCCAGCAGGCGCCCCCCCCCCCGTGGCTCCACGTCCCCACCCAGGGCCGGCGTTGTCCGTGATTCCACATGCGCGGCTGCGTGTCATGGATTCCTTGGCTTGCCAAGTAGAAAACAACTTGTGACAACGGAAAGTAAAGAAAAGGACCCGGCGACGTCCATCCGGACGTGCTCTGGCCACGGAAAGGAAAGAGAAGGGAAAGCCAGTGGCTGACCTCCTCCTGCCGCCTTCTGGCGCCCGAACCCCATCCCACGGGAAGTTCACGGGCCTGAGGACGGTCTTACCCGAAGCCTGTCAGGGGGATTTCAAGCAAGAGACTCTGCAAGGAAGGCAAGGGGGGTTCCCAGAGCGCTGGGACGACGACGGCCAGTGAGAGGAGACCCCAGGAGCACCCACCCCCTAGCTTGGCAGATCCTGATTTGTGTGATATAGCTGATAGGAGTATTGATGTTCATTTGTGAAGGACGGAAGTATTCTATGTTCAAAGACAGTCTAGGGGGGCAGGGAAGCTTTGGTGCCAAATTTCAGCTGCATATTACCTGCCTGGCCTTGGGCGGCACATTGACTTTCCCTGACCCTCAGTTTCTCCATCTGTGAAGTGGGCTAATGCTTTGGGAGGGTGAGATGAGGCAAGGTCTGGGACGTACATGGGAGCCAGTCACCCCTGCACCCCTTCCCCCTTGACATCTCACTCAGGCACGCCTGCCTAAGCAGAGGCCGGAGGGGCCTGTCCTAACAAACAGCAAGAACCACGTACAAATCCAGAGAGCTGTTACGAACTCCCCCCGTGCCCCAGTGGCTTGGGGACAGGTGAACCTCTTTTCCTGACTTCCTTTGTCACTGGACCCCTTCCTATACGCTGTCCCCTCTGTGCCCGTCTGCTCAGGGTGCTGTAACAGAGTAGCACAAATGGAGAGGCCGGGGCACGGAAGTTTATTCTCTCCCAGCTCTGGAGGGCAGAAGTCCAAGGTCAAGGTGTCGGCAGGGCTGGATCCTCCTGAGGATCTGTTTCATGCTCGCCCCAGCTTCTAGGGGGTTTGCCAGCGATCTGGGACGCTCCCTGGCTTCTAGAAGCATCACCCATCTCTGTCTTTACTTTCCTGTGGCCCCCTCCCTGTGTGTCTGTGTGTCCAAATTTCCCCCTCTAACAGGGACACCAGTCGTCCTGAATCTGAGTCCGCTTTAATAACCTCCTATAAACCAAGTACGTCAGCACCGACCCTGTTTCCAAGCAAGGTGACATTCTGGGGAACTGGGGGTTAGGAATTCAGTGTGCAGATTGGGGAGGCATGTTCTTTAACCCTCAACTGCCCCCAACAGGGAGACTGAAGTGTCTGATTCGCAGGTGACAATGTTCTGCCACCCACCGCTTGCAACTTCTCATCAGGGGGAGCTAATTCATCAACAGGCCACGCTGGTGCTGTGGGAGGCAGGGGTGTTGGGTGGGTTTGTCAGAGCTTCAAACTGTGGCATTTCCCCGGGGTGGTCCTGAGGTCCCCACTGGTGGTCCCGGTGTTAACCTGGCAGTCCTGAGGTCTCCCCTGGTGGTCCCCAGGTCCCCACTGGTAGTCCCAGCATCTACCCGGCAGTCCTGAGGTCTCCCCTGGCAGTCCCAGAGTCTACACCGGTGGTCCCTGCGTTCCCATTGGACGTCTCAGCATCTGTACCAGCCTGTGGTGCCTAGAGCAGACCCCCAGCCTGGCCTCTGGCTGCAGATGGGAAGCCATGATCTCCACTTGGCATTCCCAGCAGTAGAAAGACCATCTGGCTTCCATCTACCAGCTTTCGTTGTCTAGTTTTCCACTTGGTTATGAACTTGGGGATAAAAGTGTTATGTTTATGGGACCTCACAAGCTAACAGAAACCTGCAAGGAGGCATCAACGAGGCAGTGGAGGCTTGAGGAGACTTGTCATGATTCCGGAGAGTTCGGGAAGCGGCCAGAGGTCACATCGCCTCTTGCCGACGTCCAGGCTGCCAGACAGGGACCCAGTTCTCCCTACGGGGACATGTAGGCTGCTTCTGCCCCTCAGGGCCCAGCTGGTGCCTCCTCGGCATCCCCATTCCCATTGCTATTTGCAGACGGAGACAGGCTCAGAGAGGCCACATCCGTCACCCAGGGTCATACAAGCAGGTTTCCGGTCGGATCTGGATTTGACTCCCAGCTGCTGCTGGTTTGGATTTCCCGCTCACGGGGACACCTCCTAACTGCATCACACTCACAGACAGTGCATGTGTGGCTCCCATACGACGCCCAGGACACAGCTGGGCTCAGCCGGCAGGGCCAGCGCTGTCACGGGTTCCAGCAGCCCCTCCCCCTTGTCTCGCCCCAGCCCCTCGACTCCAGACTGCGACCCGTGGGCTTGGCTGCGCCTATGACTCTGGGATCGTCGCGTCTCTGCCTGCTCACCACGATTCCATTCCTCGGAATGACCCTGCTGGCCCAGCACTCACAGCAATCGGCTCCCAGGTCCCTTCCCACCAGCCACGCCCGGGCCCGCCACACCTGTGCATCCCCAAACGTGCGTGTGGACCCTTCGGCGGGGACCACGTGTCTCCTGGGCCCTCCCCCTGTAGTCGCTCCCCCACCCCACTGCCGCCTTCTCCGAGTCCTTCAGGTGGAGCCTACCCCTGCCCCAATCAGGGACTGCCAGCACTTCTGAGGGGACTACTTTTGTGGCACTAAGCATTGTGCACCGTGGCCCCGATTCCCTTCGGCCTTTGAGGCCGTGCGGGTCACGGGTGGTACCCAGCAGAGCCCTGGGCACATCCTAGGGATTCGCGCCGTTTGTGTGGAATAAGGGACACGACGGGGATGACTGGGCCCCTTATTTCCAGCACGGTGGGCCGGCGGCACCGTTTGGTGCTGACAGGCTGGCCGAAGGCGGGAAGGTCACGGGGGAGCAGTCCGTCGGGGCACCGAAATCACGGCGAATCCTGGTTCACTTTCTCTCAGGAGCTCCAGAACGAGTGGCTCCACCTCCCCAAGGTTCAGTTTCTTCCTGTCTAAAACTGGAGCCACAGACTAGCCTGCCCTTTACGAAGCCGCCTGAGAATCGGGGGATGATTAGAGGCATTCAAGGGTGTCCTGCCCAGGGAGCACGATGGTCATTTTGTTTTCGATGATTCACCTGTGCCGAGAAGCGGACAGTGCGATGGCTTCTCTCACGGGAGGTGGACGAGGAGACCAGGGCCGTGAGCACCAAGGACAAGATGGGCGAACTCCAAGGACAGAAGGGACTCACTGGGCCGTCGAAGACTGTCCAAGAGAAGGGTATTCCACTCTTGGATAAAACTGACTGACGTGTTGGTTTGACTTAGCAGGAATATCCCAAACGCCCACCCAGGAAAACACACGGGCACGTGGCCCTAACAGAGGGATTAACCTCACGTGAAACTGGTGACCAGGCAAGTCAGGCCACCTCTGCAACTGGGAAGCTTCTATGGGTAACTGGTGGAATTAATAGGTTCCCTCCTGTGGGGAGAGTTGGTCCAGGACACTTATTAGCCAGCCAGCCAAGCAGCAAGAGAAGGGCCAGTCACTGCCTCATCCGGTTAAGAGCTGTTTACCGGGTGGGTCTTCCCGGTGCAGCCTGGGAAGTCGATGATGATGAAAGGCGCGCTCCTCGGGCAGATAGGAACGAAGCTCATGGATCAACTGGCCTTAAACACGTAAGCACACAGGTAAGGGCCTAACTCGAAATTGTCAGAGGGTCCGATCAAATGATTTGAAAGGCATTAGGGAGGGCCTTGTTTATAGGGGAGGGGACAGTGTCCAGGGAGGTCTCTCTGAATAGGAGACATTTAAGCTGAGATATAAAGAGGGGAGGAGAAAATGATCCCGGTGCCGGGAGTCATGTGGCAAGGTCCTGAGGTGGAAAAGATCTCGGCGAGTAATGAGAGGGAAGCCAGCACTGCGGACGTCGGGTGGGCGCAGGGGCCCAGCATGGGCTGGGGACTCGGGGCTCCGGCCAGCTCTGTCCGCACAGCTGCAGTGAGTTGACATCAGTCCTCGGAGTTGTAAAGCGCCGCCTGTTAACGTTCGCGTCGCCCCGTTCTTCTAAGGGTTCACGCAGATGATGTGACGGCAAACGGCCTTAACAGGCCAGCGGCTGGAGAGACGACGTCTCCAAAAAGGGAAGACGAACGACGGAGAGAAAGAGGAGAGTCCGGGCCAGCAAACGCGACAGAGCTGGGCCCACGTGAGAGTGCGTGGGGGAGGCGGGGGCGGGCGGTTGGACAGTGCCTCAAAAAGCTACGCACAGAGGGACCCCGTGACCCGCAATTTCACTCCTGAGTGTGCACCCCAAAGCACTGAAAACCGGTACTCAAGCCAGTAGCTACAAGGGCCGTCCGGAAAGTGTCCAGCCATGTGGTATGAGAAACAGGCACTGAGGGCTGGAGATTCTCCGGACAGGCCTCGTGTACACGCACGTCAATAAGCAGCACTCGTCACGGGTGGGCACAGCCCGCCTGTCCCCCGAGGGGGGAATGGGTGAGCTTGAGGACGTGCTCTGTGACAGCAGTCAGTCACCCGGTCTCCAAAGACAGAGCACAGACGGCTGCTCGCCAGGCCCTGCCGGCCGGGGCAGGGGCGTGAACGCCAACGGACAGCACGTTTCCTTCCAGGGGGATGAAAACATTCTGGAACTGCACAGAGGTGGTTGCAGGAGCCTGTGAAAGGACGGAATGGCACTAAATTGTTGACTTTAAATGGTTCATTGGACATTATGTGAATTTCATGTGATTTTTAAAAATAATAATATAAAAGGAAATATTGAGGAAACAGGCCATCATGCCGGTGCCCGCTGGGCAGAGGGCCGCGTTTTGGGGGCTGCTCAGACTGACCCAGGTTAATCCAATCTGCTCTTGGGGCTCTCCGCCTTTGGCTACCCTTGAATTAGAGACCTGAGTGTGCAAAAATTTCTACAGAAAGAGGAGGAAGCTTCCGGGCCCCGAGACGTGAGACCTACGAGGCTCTCTCCGTCTCCCAGGGTTCCTGTCCTGCCTTGCCTGTTTGAGCTGTTGCCCCCTGCAGCCTCTGGGGGAGGATGCTGTTAGTGGTCCCCCCAAGGTCTCTGTCGAAGCTCACAGGGGATGCTGGCTGGGTGCCTGAGAGGACACAGGTCCAGAATTTGTCTCACCAATCTCCCCTCAAACAGGAACAGGCCCTGGGGCATGGTAATGAACCCCAGCGTCAGTGGCTTTGAGAGTCTTTCCCTGTCACTGCTCGATCGGACCCATGAAGCACCAGCCTCTTGATCTCTTTCAGCTGCTTAGGAGTGACAGAGGTCAAGGACACGGGACATTTAATCATGATGATAGTGCTGCCTGCAGAGGAGAAGTCAAGTCAAGTTCCTTTGTTCTGGGAAGAAACTAATGAGCAGTGCTTTCATACGTGATAAGGACAGTCACCGCCCTTTAGGTCCTGCCCAGATTCTAAGCCAGGGGCATCCAACCCTGTGGCTTCCCTGGGCCACACTGAAAGAAGAACTGTCTTGGGCCACACATAAAATGACACTAACGACAGCTAATGAGCTAAAACAAAGGTTGCAAAATCTCATGTTTTAGGAAAGTGTACGAATTTGTGCTGAGCCGCGTCCGAAGCCGGCCTGGGCTGCCTGGTGCCCACGGCCCGCGGGCTGGACAGACTTGGTCTCAGCAAAGGCCTGAAACCTGTTTCCTCCAAAACCTGTGAGTATTTACTCCATGTGACAAAACAACAAGCTGTGCCTCCTGGCAGGCCCCAGAAGGACACGGTGCTTTTTCTGACTGGCAATAATTACTCGTTGCAGTAAGCACCACCGGCTCCAACCACTTGACCTAAACTTGTGCAAAACAGAGAGAGCTCTTAGGAACATTAAGTACCAATCATGGCGACAGTGCCTTCACGGAGCAGGGCCCTTGTTTGTTTACATAAATTAGCCTGCAATTACCCATTACAATGTTGGTCCAAAATAAGGTCGGGCCACGTGGAACCCCAAGAAAAACAATGGTCTGGACGCAGACGTCCAGACAGGACTATTAGGGAGAATATCGGGGGTGATTAATCAGCGGGCCTCTTCCTGGGCACTGCCGTGCTCACACACAACCTTTGTGCTAACACAGAACTCTCTGCTCCTAAGTTACCTGAGAGCAGCGTAATGGCTTGTTAGGATTCATTAGCTCCGGTCAGTACATCCGGGGACCAGCACATTCTCTGCTGGCTGAGTGCTTGCTAATGGGGAATAATGACGTCTTTTACCTCTCCGGGCCAACAGGCAATAATAAAGGACGTGGGGTTAATGTGAAGTCCTGGCATGCCTGTCCTTTTACTTCGCAGACCGAAATACCGAGAACGCATTCATGATGTGGGTGGAAAAGCACAGCGTCCGAAAGGCTCCGTGCTGGAGGTTGTCAGTCCATTAGCACCGGTTACTGTCGTCGGGGACAAGAAAATGTCCCCCTGCACGAAACCGGGCAGGGCTGCCCTCTCTTCTCTGCGTAAGGAAAACATTTCTCGTTGGTATTTCCAGAAGTGTCTGCCAGCTTAGTATAAGAACTTTCTCAGAGGCACCAAGGAATAATCATTTTTTACTTTCAGTGGTTCCCCCAGTTCTGTTTTCAGAATGAGCAACTTTCTGAGCTGAGGAAGAGCTGGCCACTGAGAGGCCACCGGGAGCTCGAGAATGCACTGCAGGGAAAACCAGGCACCCCCACGTAGCCCACCTGCACCTCTTTCTCCCCCAGTCCGCAGGCTGCCCCAGCTGTCTGTGTGCAGAGACCCCATTTCTCAGTCCTCCCTGTCACAGAAACCCAGGGAAATGACATCGCAGGCAGCCCTCACGCACAGCTGTCTGTCCCACGGCCTGAAGCCAATGGCTGAGGTGACACGAGCAAGCCACGGACTCAGGAAAGGGGGCCTGTGTGACTACAATGACACATCGAACCTTTCCCCCTCCTTTATTGCAAATATCTGCAGTCCATTAAGGAAGAGATGACACTTAGTTCAGATATTCTTGGGGAATTAAGGGACAATCAGACGTAAGAGGAAGGGGACGAGGGAAGGGAGGGGACGGAGGCCCGGGCTGTGCGCCCGCCCAGGGCCCCGGATGGCGGCGGGCGGCCTCCGGACCCCCCTACTCGTGGCTCTTGTGAGGTGCGCTCCCCTTTCCTTCAATGCCAGGCGCTGCAAGTCGGAGGTCTGCCCTTCACGGTCACGAACGTGGCCTGGCTTGCACACACGCGCCGCTCGCTCCTGTGTGAGCGTGCTCAGCTCCTTGGCTGTGCTGTCCTAACTCTGAGAGATGCTGGCTTTATATATCTTTAAAAAAGGGGGGACGCTTTGAAAAGGGCAAGGAGAAATGGTACGGAAATAGAGGTGTGAAAACACTGGGGCGGCTCCGTACCTACAAAATAATTGAAACTGCTCAGCGAGCTCTTTCCTTTTCAATTTATGGTTAATAGACTTGTTTCTTGGCTTTTCCTCTAGGGAAGGTACTTCGGATGCAGTGTAATATAATGTGGGAGGCGGCAGGAGGAAATATTATATTCTTAATATCAAGAAGTTATGAAGATTTTAAGAATAAACCACGTCTTACAATTTGTTTTTTCTTCATCAGGGAGTTAACACCCTACAATCCAATGTGTTATAGGGATAAATATTAAACACCATTGTCTACCAACTGGGAATTAACTAAGCTTTTTTACTTAATCTGTTTGCAAAGGAAGTAATCTGTTCATATTACCAGAAATATTTGAATATTCATATTCTAATAGGAAGAATGACTACTCATACTGAAAATATAATATTTAATATTTGCTTGTCCTTTTAGAAGAAGCCCATGTTTGGAACCAAATTATAGGATAAATAACTTAATATAAATTTTAGTTAGGTCACGCACATTTTCACAACTAAGTAGATCAAATTTTGCAGAAATAAGTGATGGAAACTTTAGAAGGAATAGCATGACAGGGTATTTTATATTAATCATTTAATGTAATGTTAGGTGGATCAATATCCTCTCTTTTTTTTTTGATGTAGGGAAACAAAATGTTTGGGGAGAAATGAGCCCAATTATTATTTTGTGGAACAGAAATTCCAGGAAGAACTTTGCAAAATTATAGTTAGTCCTCCTGGGTGACAGAAACATTTTCTAAAAGACCTGAAAAAAATAAACATTTTCTTTAGACCATTCGTAATAAGATATTAATAGATAGGAGAAATGCAAAGTCCTGAAGAGATAGGAAGCTTTAGCACTTTACGACTTAACAGTAAACCAAACAAACATGAAGAGCTTTGTATACATTAGGGAAGACTGTGCCAGTAGGAGGGAGGCTGGTCGGCCATGACAACATGAACAAAAGAGTACGTCCTTTCGAGGCATTACTGGGGATAACCACACCCCACTTGTCTAGTCCTGGGGTAGTCCAGCGGCCTTCCGTGCATCTGGTTGTCTTAAGGACACGATGCACGGCTTTGGAAGGCAAACTCCACAGACAGTCCCTACTGCTCCCCATTATAACCCTCATGCTGACCACAGGGCCATGCACCCAGGAAGGACTTGTTCGACGGGGGGAGAATGAAACTGTCCGTCCACATAACTAAGTCCTCCTGTTTAGATCCCACCAGGCGACATGCTGATCACAACGTGACGTTCTAGTGGCTAGCCTGCAGAGCACGAAAGTGCTGGCGACAGATCAGGCTTATGGCAACGCCCACGAAAATGCACCGCTCAAATCTCCCGCTACACAAGTGTCACAGCTGATGGTCTACAGCAGGGTGACCAATCTTTGGTTTCCCTGGGCCACGTAGGAAGAAGACGACTTGTCTTGGGCCCCACATAACATACATGGACACTCACGATAGCTGATGAGCTAAAAAGAAAAAGGTTGTAAAAAAATAATCTTGTAATGAGTTTGTGTTGGGCCGCGTTCAAAGGCATCCTGGGCTGCCTGTGGCCCATGGGCTGTGGGTTGGACAAGCTTGGATCCAGATGCTGGGTGCCGAGGACCGTTACTGCATTGGTCTTCATGCTGAGGCCTCATCTCCCACGGAGGCTCCCAGCCGGGGACCGAGCTCAGTAGCCGTGATAAGGGCAGGTCCGTTCCTGGGAGACGCACAGTCCTCGGAAAGACCACTGGGGTTTAAGAACTCTCCAATGGTCCTGCTGAGCTCCCAGGGAGTCTACCACGTTTTCACCCCTCCGACCCACCCACCCTTCCTCCCTCCCTCTCTCCCTCCCTCCCTCAGGGTCAGATCTGCATCATGCTTGGATGGCTCTCACAGCTCCTGGGTTCCTTTCCATTTTTCCTCTCAAATGCTGCCCCTAATTAGATATCTCATGTGGATTGCTAATTCTGTCTTGGTGTCTGCTTCTCACAGGCTGGACTGAGCTAGCATCCTGTCCTCAGGGTAATAAACATGTGTTCGGGCTGCGGGGGGAACCCAGCTGTGGCACCATGCACCTTGGCATTTATACCACCCTTCCTTCTCTTCTTTGCTGTATGACTTGGGGTGAGTTGCTCCTGCTTTTACGAGTATCAGTTTCCTGTCTGTAAATTGGGACAGGCACGCCTACCTCACGAGATGATGGGGACAGGTGATTAAACAGCATGCCTATTAAAGAAGCCTAGCATTATAATGCTAGAACAAAAGCTAATTTCCTCCTGATAGGACTGTAGCTTTAAGAGCCAGTTTATGACGAGGCCAGGCCCAAGGCCAGGCCCTATAGCCTGGGGTCCTCCTGGGAGATGCCCCTGGGAGATGCCTCATTTGGGGAGGTCTCATTTGGGGATCTCAATTTAGAGAGCTCTTGGGATCAGCAACCAACACTCTGACCATTTTTTGCATTTTCTTTGACTTCTAATCAAGGACATCTAGGTTAAACCTCTCCTCCATCACCATGCAACAGGAGGCCCACACAGCCTAGTTTCCCTCCAGATGTCTCAAAGGTGGGGCTCAAATGCAGATCTCCTGACTCCAAAGGGAGAAAGGTCATTTCAGATACATTCAATATTTAGGCTTTAAGATGAGTATGTACAGAGATTTTCTAAGAGCCCTCTTTATTGTTAAATCTTTATTGATTCCATCCAAGCACAAGACTTTAACATAGTTAACTATGAAAGCCCCAACTCAAAAACAAATATAATTCTTCTGTTGTTACATAGAGAATTTCTTATGTTCCACTGGTGAGGTTAGAGAAGGAAAGTATCAGCCTAGGGAGTAGTTTTATGATCTCTTCCACTGAGAAATAGAGACTAAAAACTAACATTAGCTAAAAGTAGGGAGTAGGAATAATTCTGGTTTCTATTACACAACGATCAAAATCTGCTTCATACTGATCAACAAGACCTTGTGAGAACGCTGTCATTTATTAAAATTTATTTTGCAGAGTGAAAACCAACAGTGAGAGACAACTATTATAGTATTGTTATGGGCTCAACGGTGTCCCCACCGTTGGTCACATATTGGGGTTCCAAACCTCAGCACCCTAGAATGTGACTGTATCTGGAGGTAGTGTCTTTAATGAGGTAATCAAGACAAATGAGGTCTTCAGCATGGGCCCTGGTCCAACAGGTCTGGCGTCCTCATGAAAAGATGAGATTAGGAAATAGAGGTACAGAGGGAAGCCCATGTGAGGACGCGGTGACAGGTGACCATCTGCAGGCCAATGAGAGGGGCCTCTGAGAACCAGCGCTGCTGACATCTCCATCTCAGACATCTAACCACCGGAACTGTGAGACAATACCTTTCTGTGGTTTAAGTCACCCAGGCGGTGGCACTTCGCTATGACAACTCTAGCGCAGAGGATACAATACAGTATAACAAACACGGCATATTATGTTATGATGATGCAGTACAACCCCCACCTGCTCCTGGTTGGGAGGGGAGGGAGTGCATTCTGGGAGCTTGGAGCCCAGGTCTGTAGTGGAGCTGCTGCGGTGGGCGGTCCAACCATCTTCTCTGAGGGGTCCTAAGGCCCTCTGCTCCGTCTGCCCTTCTCCCCCCAGAACTCTGTTTTCTGCCTTTGAAGAGGACCTTCACTGCTGAGTCGTGACCCAGAGAAACCCTTCCCTTTGCACCCTGATAACAGACACGCTGATCAGACGCGGGTGACGGCTCGGGCGAGAGGCGTCCTCTGCCTTAGGACCAGGTGTGGGGACACGAGGCGCGAGTGGGGTGAGCGGGGGTCTCGTCTGTTCACAGTGTCCACGCAGATGAGGTCGCCCCGCTTTGAAGTACCTGGATAAGAGCACGTTACACAAGACTTAGAAAACACCTTTGAAGGAGATTCTTCTCAGATGAACGGTGTTGGCAACCGAGGGGCCTAACAGGAAGGCAATCCTCTTCCTCCTCTTGTGGTTACTGCCCAACAAGGCACATAAGACACACGTCCTCGGGGGCTTTCCAGACCGAGTGTGATTATCGCTAGTGTTGCTCGATGACAGGGTTTTCTCAAGGTCACTGTGCAATCGGTGGCTCCGTGGGACCGAGCCCTCACCTATTATGTGGGTTAAAATGACTAATTGAGGGCGTGACTTTAATTCTACTCGTAAGCGAAGGCGTAGTGCGGCCCTGCGACAGGGTTCAGTGACATTCTCACGTACACAAGGGTAGAAGGAAAAGATGAGGGCTGTCTATTGTCATCCCTCAGGACGAGACACTGAAGTGGGGGCAAAGTCATCAAAATCAAGAAATGACTCGACGGCACCAGGAAGTCAGCAGAGCCCACACCACGGCTGCAGACGAAGGCCCCCGGGGGCACGACGCACTGTGACCCGCCGAGCTGTCTTCAAGGGCGCACCGGGAGGGGCTTCACCCACACTTCTCTCTGGACACGTGGATGGGAAATGTGGTCACGCTGCACCCAAACTGCGGGGGCATGCAGCCGGTACCCCGCCGCGGGGGCCGGCTTCCGTAAGATGCTCACGTTGTGTCACGTGCTCTGCGTGACAGCCTGCGTGACTTCCAGCCCTCTGTAGCATCAAGCGTCTCAGGAGCTCGTTCCAAGTCAGGAGGGGAAGGGCAGGCTCAGACACGGGAGCAGAAAACACAACCGGGTCCACACGTGGGGAGACGTTGCTTCACAGCCATCAGCCCAGAGGCTGGACTTGAACTCTCCCAGACGTTGGCCTTGAATTCTCTCGGGCAGGGGCAGCCACATCGGGGCTGCAGAGCCCGATCCTGCTGTACAGGTGGTGCTTTGCTTTGCACTTGAATTATGCAGGGAACGGCCTTGTGCACAGAGAAAAAGCAGTCCCCTACCTGGGTCACCTGTTCGGGGACAGGCGGCTTCTTCGAGTTATTCATCCTTTTATTTTGTCCCCACACTGTGCTCTCCCGTGGCCCCCGGCTTTGCAGGCGCCCTCTGGGTTACTTACTAGGGGGCCTACACGAGGGTCGCAGGCCTGCGAGAACAAAGTGCCACATGCTAGCAGGCTGAAAACAACAGAATTTGATTTTCTCACAGTTCTCAGGGCTGGAAGTCAAAACCAAGGTGGCAGCTGGGCCTGTGTCCCCTCTGAAGGCTCTGGGGAGGAATCTTTGCCTTTTGCCGGCTTCTAGAGGCTTCCGACAATCCTTCCCTTTCCTGAGCTCAGGGCTGCATCACTGCAATGAGCCTCTGTCTTCACGTGGCCTTCTCGTCTCCGTGTGCCTCTGGGCATGTCTTCCTCTTACAGGGATGCCATCTGTCGGAGTTAGGACCCCCCCGAATGCAGCAGGACCTCATCTTTACTTAAATAAAGACCTTGTTTCCAAATAGGGTCACATGCTGAGGTTCCCGGGGGGCACGAAATTTGGGAAACACTATTGAACCCACTACAGCGACCTCAGCCCACATGAGCTTGTCCGCGGGCCACATTCAGGCCGTGGTTGGTCAACACACATGTTCGGTGGAAGGTGCCGGTTCTTCGGGCCGAAGGGTAAGGCAGTATTGGGTTACACGTTGTGCGATGGAACCACCCTGAGTATGAAACTCAATCTACTTCCAGGCCTGAGGCCACAGGAAGGCTGTTTCCCAGGGGACCCCCTTCCTCACAAAGTGAAGGAGAAAAGACCGACCCAACTTCACGCATTCTCACCTCCTAAGGCTTTCTAACGCTGACCGCGTTCACCTTAGGCCCTGTCTTAAAAACGGGTTTTATTAAAAATTAAAGCTTTAACCAGGCAGAACTGGAGCCACAGACAAAACTTAGACAAGAGGAAGAAATGGGGACGTGCTGGTGCCCACCGTCCCCGCCCGCCGTTGGGAATTGCCTCTGGGAATCGCACGCTCCAGCCGCCATCATTCTCACCGACGCGCTCCTCCCACAAAATTTAAGAGATTTCTGGTTTTTACATTTCTATTCTCTTTCCTCAGTGCCAGATTCTTTGGAAACAAACAGATGGATCGGCTTTTGAAAAATTCCATTTCCTACCCCAAAATGAATTTTAAATAGAAAAGGGCTGGGGGCATTTACTTTTCATTTTATATTTCACAAGCGCTTAAACTTTTGCTCCGTCGACATGACATAACATGTTTCTGTGAAGCTTTACGATGCCTTTTTCTAGAAGGCAAAGGCAGGAGACACGACGTCCCCACGAGCGTGCCCTGTGCCCAAGCCTCCTGGGGGTGGGGCACCACCCCTGGTGTTGGCACATCTACTGTCAAACAGAAGGCAAGAGGCCCTGGACAGTCCGTCGTGACTGTACAAAACTGTGTAAAGATTGCTCTGTGTTAGCGATCCAGCTTTTAGCTTATTTTAGCTCAGGCCCTTATTTCTAATTTAAACGTCACTCTGATCAGCTATTGGACATTTAGAAGTGGTGAAATGGGCATTTACAACACTGTTTTGTTCTGTCTGAGAAATACAAAGTAGATCTACTTTAGAATAGTAATGGCTTCAATGCTTCACCTCATCTTCCCATCCCGAAATGACATACACACGCTGGAGTCCTGTTAGGCACAGAAATCACGAGCAACGATCTTTGATAATGATCTGATAAATTACTCTTCCCTCCCATAAGCGCTTCCTGGTTGTAAGTGACACCGGATTAGGAAATGCGATCCCAGGAAAAGAGTTTTATATTCTTTTACACATCATTTTCTTTTTATATTCTTGAAATGCTAAGTTATAGAAACAAGCCCAAAATATCAACTCATTTTAAGTCATCAGTAAAAGAATGAAGGAACACGAGTCCCCAAAAAATAATGGCAACTTCATTATTTGGCTGTGCCTTCAAATAAGGCTTCTCTTTAAAAGGTGGGGGGCACCCATAGCTCTGATGGTCTGCATTGAGATTTAAGATGTTGGGAGAGAGAGGAGACTCCAAAAGGCACCACATGACTGTCCAGGGTGCCTGCCCACTCCGGACTTGAGCCCTTTGGAGAGGAGAAGGGACAGGAAGCACAAAGAGGAGGAAGAGGCGGCTGACAAGGAAAGGGAAAAGGGGTGCTGGGTGAGAGGGCGCCGCTGAAGAAATATCCAGAAGCAAGTTAAAGGAACCAACCCAAAGAACGTGCTGTCTGTCGGTCGGTCCGTCCGTCGGTCGTGTTGTTCTGAGCTCAGTTCTGTTCATCGAGTCTCATGTAACTTTACACTTGCTCCCTGGCGGGGAAGAGGGGTCCAGCGGGAATGGTCTGGGTCAGGAGTCAGGATGTGGGTACAAGTACTGGCTTCATGGTTGGCTAAAATCGAGACACTGGCCTTGTAATAGACACGAGAATAAACAACGCACAGATGGCCCCGACTTCTGATGGCTTGACTTAATGATGCTTTTGACTTTATGATGGTGTAGCAAAAGCTACACGCATTCAGCAGAAATCATACTTCGAAGTTTTAAATTGTGATCTTTTCCTGGGTTAGCGACACACGGTCCAGATACCTGCTCGGGACGCCGGGCAGCGGCAGTTAGTCCCAGCTTCCAGCCACGCCGTCAGGAGGATAAACTACTGACACTCAGCAGCAGGCATGGCCAACCCAGGACGGCTTTGAATGTGGCCCAACACAAATTCTTGAAACATGGTGAGATTTTTTTGCAACCTTCCTTTTTTTTTTTTTAGCTTATCAGCTATTGTTAGTGTTAGTGTATTGTAGTACATGTGTGGCCCAAGACAATTCTTCCAGTGTGGCCCAGGGAAGCTACACCCTTGCTCTACAGTACGCTGTGTTGCGAGTGGTTTTTGGACATCGTGCTTTGTGTTTTTGCATTCCGTAAGATCTGTACACAATGCCCATCTGTGTCTCTTGCTTCTGGTGAGAAAGAAGAGAAAGGCAATGACTTTTGAGATGAAATGCAAAAGAATTGCCCAAGCAAATGTAAGCGTTCTGAGCACATTTAAGGTCGGCGAGGCTAACGTATGATGTTTGGTAAGTTCAGCGCATTGAGTGGTAAGAGTTCACAAAGCCATAAGTCACGAACGGTTCAATTTAGCCGATTGGAATAAAATAATGATATACACTGTTATCCACACAAGGTAACTTAAAAATGAGGCACACGGGCTTTCCCTGGTACACTCACAGCTCCATACTTATTGTCACATCTTCCTTCCTGTCCCTATTCTGGCCTGCACATCTGCTCCCAGACAGAGCTGACCACTGTGTTCTCTTGGTCGAACACTTGTCATAGCTTTCTACTCCTTTCAGGCTCGGGTCTGTTCTCTTTAGCTCTGTTTTCAAGGCTGTCCACCACCTGGAATGGAACAACGGTACCAACTGCATTTCCTGAAGTCTCCTGGGGCTGTAGATCACCTACGGATCCCAGCATCCCCCCAGGTCTGCGTCAGGGCGTGCCTGCCACTCTCTCTGGCCATAACGCTCTCCGGGTGCATGGACTGGTGGAGTCCTTTCTCTGCTTAGCTCCAGTCTCACCTGATTCTTGAAGGTTTTTTGACCACACTGGCTGAGTTAGTCACCCCTTCCCCGGTTTTACCTCCTGAACTACCCTAATCATAGCATTCTAAGGTATTTATTACTTTATTATAAGGCTGCCATTTTTTTTTTTTGCAGTAGATTGAGCTACTCAAGGGCAGGGGCTGCCATGTTAACTTCTACCTCATTGGTCCCTGCTGGCACACAGCAGGCACTCGGCAGAGGCTCACAGATAAGACTGCTGCAAGGCAGGGGCAGCATATGAAGTCATTTCTTTAATGTAAATAAAGACCCAGGCTTTGTTGGAAAACTGAAGAATGTAAATACCTCACATATTGGAATCGAAAATCTTCCATCACGCTATAAACATTTGAGACTGTTTCGACGTGTTGCCAACATTGGTTGTAGTAAGTGGCAAATAATAGTAGACATTTATCAAACCCTTTCAGCTACTGAGTCTTGATTTGATAAATTAATTTTAGCCCCTTCCCAGGACTGTTTTCTACCACTCTCAGTCCAAGCGGCTCACCAGTGTGGAATGATTCATAAACACATTCAAGCAAGAGCAGAGCAATAATATTTCTTTCTGTAGAAAGGGCGGAAGTTAAATTAAGGGGGCAGAGAAATATTCACTAGATACTGATGAGCTTGACTTTGACACTCACGTGAAAAACTTAGAATAGCAGGAAAACCCTAAGCCTGGTTGCGTCTGAACTAAGGAGAGTCTGTGTGGTTATGTGAGTCTCTTCCTAAACCAGATGCCAAGCGGCTTCCTATCATGTGGTTAGTTACTCCTGGCCAGCAGCAGAAGCAGTGCAGGGCAAGCCTCTGTGTGTGCGACTAAAGAGGGATAAATCGTCACCCTGCTCTGACCTAACTTGGTTCTATATCACATCCAGACCCTAAACTCAGCCAGATGACCCACAAAAGGGACCCGTGAACCCACATTGGTCTGGCTGCTGCTTCTGACTTTTCATCTAATGATGTTGATGGGTGCTCATAATGGCAGTAGCCTACATCCTTAAGTCAAACATCATGAATATATAATTATGTTACTGAATTAATCAGAAAGAATTGTGACCGATGGAGCTAAACAGGTCTTTGTTGACAATACTTCTACAACTGATTCTGAGGCACTTCCACAATCCTTGTTAGGGATGATGACACTCTTTACAAGTCAAGGATGCTAAGGAGGGAAAAACTACTTGGAATAGTTGCAAATAACAGAAATGGAAAAAATCAGACACAAAGGCTCAGAAGTACCTACAGTTTTAGCTTTGGGAGAGTTATATATTTTTCTAATGGGGCAGGAGGTTTCTGAAAGATAATAGAATTTAAGAGGTTATAAAATAAATGGCTCAATTGGGGCTTTTGGAGAACTGAATGTTTGGCTTATGGTGAAACCTATCCAGAGAAATCGTGTCAAAAGATCATTATTTTGTGACCTTGAGGAAAAGCAAAATCGTTAGAGGGTTTCCTATCCCTGCCGGTGAATGCACGTCAATATTTATGGAGGCAGACTCTATTTATCTCCCTCCATGCATGCACATTTCCCACAAACAGACACTCCCCTCTCAAGGCTGGGGGCTGAGAGCATTGTTATACATATTCATGAGATAATTATTATTAATGTCACCAGGGTAATTTCGTTCCTTCTCAGTAGAGACGAGCTTTTGCACCTAGAAACCAATCAACTGCAGGAGAAATGGCAGCTCGGAGGCAGCCCCGCCGAAGCAGTCCTGTGCACGTTTTACTTCTGAAATACAGATTACTGGACGAGGTATTTTAAGTGAACTTTTGCCCCTGTCTCATTAAGTTTATCCAGCACGGATTTCCAACTCTGGCACACAATATAGCAGCCTTAGGAGCACAGCTTCTAGAATCTGGAAGAACTTGATTATGCCGTTCTCTTCTAAGAGCAAATATTAAACAAAATGTAAGAATGATTCTAAGACATGTAAGAGTTTTGTAAAAATGTAATGGGAGAGAATTACAACATATTTGCTTCTTTCATTACTAACAAAACGTTTCATACAATAGGCCTTATTGAAGAGCTGTTCTAAGAATTACAGGTTACTTCAGTGACACGGAAAACTTTTTAAAAGTAAAAAATAAAAATGGGTACCATGACAGTTAACTTGAGCCCCACGTATCTGCCGTGGACTGTCCCCCACACAACAGGCCTGCCTGCTTCTTCTATGTGCACCATCTATCATAACATGGGGTATTACTGTGAAATATTGGTTTTTAGTGAAGGGAAACTAATTGCCTTTGGTTGAAATGAAAATGTTTATTTTTTTTGCCCAAGACCTAAGCAAACATGCTAAGTAAGTTGACCACTGGTGTAGGGACAAGGTAGTGGGAGGTGCCCACACCTCTTCAGTACCTCATTAGAGATGTTTTCTGCTAGCTTCTCATACTCCACGGCCATATCAATGTTCATGTTTCCAGAACACTCTGCTCCTTAGGAAAACAGCAATTGAAGTTACAGAAACCGAGCACGAGTTGGGCGAGGGGAGGCGCCGGGCCAGGACTCACCTGAGGCACCCCGTGGCGTTTCGCAGCACCTGGGAGGAATGCAGCTGTATCTTCCGATCGTCCTGAAGAGGTGAGTTTTCCCAGCCTGAGTGGGGGATGATCACTGCGTTGGTCAACACCGCCAGGGTGTCCTGGATGATAGGCATTTTGAGAGCATCACAAGACGAGAGGTTCCACAGGACTCCTGTGAGACAGACAAAAACAGAGCTTCTGATGGCCACTGTCTTTTCTCATCTCGAAATGGCACGGCAGGAAGGGTGAAGACAACACCCTAGAACATTTTAGAACATCTCTGCGAACCCATTGCAAGAGTGCTGAGAATACTGACGAGGGGGCAGAGGAACTGCCCACAGAGACCTGATTGTCTTTGTTCCGCCACGGAGACTAACCAGGGATGAGAGAGCTGATTCTACTGAGGACACCGCGCAGGCGTCCATTCACTATCAACACAAGCGGACCCAAGTACCCGAGTTCCAGCCGGGGCCACGGAACAGCGCGCTATCTGGAATGGACTGCGAGGGCACCTTCGTTTTATCCAAGACCTGCACACCACGTGCGGTCCATTTCATTCACTTAGCTTCATGTGGACCCGCTCAGACCTTACGAGAACCCTGCACCAGGTCTGGTGACAAAGGACTCAGGAAGAGATTTAAATTTACTGTCACTTGTTTTGTCAACTTTTCTCTGGAAGCATTGCTCATGGAGGACCTACAGATTTTCCTTATTTAATGACAAAGAGAGCAGAGGAAATTGGAGGGAATGTCTACCAAGGACATTTAAAGTATTTTTAAAGACACTTTACCATGGGTTAATGTGAGAAAAAGGTCCTAAGAAGTACTCATATATGTGATATCATTTGAAAATGCTTTTAAGATAATTATTCTTTTAGTGGTTCCAAATAGGACACATAAAGGTAAAAGAAACAGAATAATATTCTATTTTCCTGTGAAAGAAAGGTTGTATTTTCTCTGAAGACTAACCCAAATAGACATCCTCGCTGGAGATATTGGGAATAAAATGTCATAGTTGTCTTCAGAAACACAATTTCCAACTTGTTTAATACATTTTCAGTAATTTTTAAGATGAGATTGTGTTCATTGTATTATGAATAGAACGAACAACATGAACAGAACACACTTATTTCTGAAATTTGTTTTACTAATTTTTTGCATTACCCATATTAAACATATTAATCTAAGTACCTCAATAATATGAATCTGAAAGTTGATATTGTTAGATTGCTAATAACTTAAGTAACAGTTTTAAATCAATTCTATAAAAATGTGACCTTAAAGACAAACTCTTCCAACGGTGTTTCAAAGGAGCATTTACTGGGGATTTTATTTAAGCAAATGCGAAGGCAACACCATGTACAAATCAATCCTACAGTACAGGAGGTTGGCCTGGGGCCAATTCCTGCCTCCCTGCTTTTTATAAATAAAGATCTATTGAAACACAGTCATGCCTGTTTGTTTACATATTGTCTTTGGCTTTTGTCCTATAAAGAAAGAGTTGAGTATTTGTGTCAGAGTCTGTGTGGCCCATAAGGCCCACATAATTTACTACCTGGTCCTTTATAGAGGCTGCTCCTACACTCCTGTGGTGTATGTTTGCACCGAAATCAGTATCCTAAATTGAATATACAAAAATGCTCAATGGTACGCGGAAGGTACTCAGTGTATTCTGATTCAAACCGACCTGACGTACTAGGAATAGTGCCATATGCATTTATTTTGTTTTAAATAATATGGGAATCGTTTTCTTTACTCATCTAATTACGATACGTTTTACTAAATTTGGGCTAAGTAATCAAAATGATTACCTTCATCCATTTGCAGTCTCACAACAATGCTCTTTTCTTCTACTAAAATAATGAGTTACTCAGTTCTAAAAAACACATTAAAATGGAATTAATATGTCCCCTAGAATCTGAGAGTAAGGTTGTAAAATGTCATGTTAAAGGGTTTTATCTGTTTTTCTAACTATACAATGCAAATGTACGGAAACAAATCATGTTTTCTTCATCCCAAATCCTGATTTAAAGACACAGGAAAATTGACGTTAAATGTTCTAAAACATGGTTGGATTTGTTTGTCTGTAAAATACATTTTCTGCTAAACAGCAAGAGAGATTTTTTTTACATTTTTACACGCAACCCATTTAAAAGACTCGAAAGGCATCCTATGATAATATTTTTTCCCGTTTTCTAACAGGACGGAGCTCAGAAGCAGGGAAAATCACAGGGAATGTGAAGCCTAATCCACCATCCGACAAGAAGCGAAAGGACGGAAGAGAAGACGTGATCCAAGATGACGCTTCCTTGGGCCTTTCTGTTTTTCCTTTCTCATTAATGCCCAAATCGGGGGCGCCTCCGAGGTCATGTTTGTTCCCCCTTTGGAGGTCGGATCCGTCTGAGCCTCACATCCCATCGAGCTTGGTGGCGTGCCTGACCCACACCCGGGGACTCGCTCTCTGAATTTCCATCTGCGGTCGCAGTGCTTCCCGGACGGAGGAGGGCCACAGCGGTTCTCCGATCACGGACAGCGGCACCGCTTCTGTTCGGACGAGGACTTGGCACAAGTGGCGACATGTGTCAGAATTTCTTCCGGGGGAGTTCACAACCAGTTGCAGGGGGCCCGCTACACTTGGAGTTCTGGTTAGATTATCAGGACGTGAAGACAAGCTGGAGTGTGGAGCAGGCGAACAGCTATCTGGGGAGATCTGACAAAAATCGTCATTTCTATCATTCGCGCACTGTTCTTCCCCACGAAGTCCCAGCATGTGACAGACTGCAGGTGAGGCCCCTGCGCCAGGGCTCACAGCACACAGACCACATGCATGCTCTGACGCACACCGTGCCCACCAAGCAGGTGCTGAACAAACACAGAGCTAGTACCTGGACGGTAGGACCCTTACGCGACGCTCTAAGCATTGGACATCCTTTAAGTATTACAGTGCCAGCAAAATGAAGTAATGATTTGAAAGAATAAAATAGCAGGTGCAAGATGGAATGTTACATGTAAAAATTCAAATGAGAAGGCAAAAATGTTGTTTCAGTAGGATTTAATCCCTGACTCTACAGAAATTCTATTTTTAGCTAATGGAGAAAAATTGATATCATTAAAAATCATTAATCAGTTTAGCATTAGAAGGATTATCTCTAGTGCTTCATTTGGATAATTTTCTTATATCAACTCCCTCATAATTCTAAATTAGGCGAGGCAATACTAAAATTTCAGTTCATGGAATAAATTGAATCCATAGTGGTATTCAGCAACCATAACAAGGTACCCCATTTATTCTTATCTGAAAGTCACATAAAAACGGTTCAGCATTTTGGTTGATGGTCACTAGCAACTTTTAATTTACCTGATGAAAATGTGATAATTTCTTCCAGATTAAAATCTCTATTAAAATTGTGTTATAGCATCTTTCCTTTCATTATATGTATTCAATAACTTTTCCTACTCAGTATAAAATTATTGCTGTTGCCAAATATAATTTTGACAGTAGGTTTAGTTGAGAAGACATTTAAATAACTAATTATGTATACTAAATGTATTTAAAATCTAGTTTATTTTTATTTCAGGCTCAGGTTGGCTCTCTTCCTTGAGATCATCCATATTCATGAGCAGTCACTGGTTTATTAAAATTTCTTTAATAATATTTTAATTACTTTCATTTGATCCTTTACATTGCTTTAAGAGAGGATAACTGTTTTTTTTTTTTATTTCCCGAAAGAGATGAAGACTTCATAAAAAAAGAAATTCCGATTGATAAAAGAAAGTTTTTTACAATTGCAGGTCTTAAATCATGATAAAATCCAATATTGCCTGTGGCCGGACAACACTTTCCTATGACTGTCTCAGTTGCTTTTAATCTTTAGACTAGAAACTACTGTATTTTGCTGTGTATAATGCACTTTTTTGGCCCAAATTTGTGAGGGAAAAATAAGGATACGCATTATAGATGGGTAGTACTCATTATGTATCTATATAAGTGTTTTTCTTTTATTTATGTTTATGAGTTAAAACCATAGCCCTAGAAATCAATAACGATATCTGTACACAAAATAATACCTTGGAATATGATAATGAGTTTTTTATTAATATAAAAAAGATTTTTATATATAAAATTTCTTGTACCTAGTATCTGTTCTTGTGTTTTGTAATTACTTGTTATATAACATTTTTTGTACCATGTCAAAAAATAAATGTCAAATTTCCTTTATAATACAAAAAACAAGTACCTAATATAAACAAATAACTATCGGAATTATAAAAATGAAAACAAAAGTTTTTTTCCACCTGAATATTGGGCCCCAAAAGTGGGTGTGCATTCTAAACAGGAGCATGTTATACGCGGCAAAAGACGGCAAATCCCTAAGAAGAGTTGGGCTGAATTCATTTTCTGGGAACCCTTTAAATTTTATTTTAAATTAATTGAAAATTGACCAATGGCTACATGAGGGTACATGTTAAACAAAGCTATCACTGATCTGACTCTGAGAGTGGGAATGTGGGTACCTGGGGGAGGGGGAGAAGGAGAGAGAAGGATGGGGCAAACGAGTGTGTTTTACAAAAAGGTCAAGGTCAGCCCTGGCTGGAGTGGGAATGGGGTGGGGCCTGAAGACCACCTGCTCCAGCCCCACCTATCCCAGCATCCCCTGGAGTCATGGGTGGGTAGAGGGTGGATGAAAATGGTACATCCTGAACTCGGGTGCCCTCTTTGGGGCACTACTGTCCCCAGGGGCCTCCCCTGCGTATGCGCAATGCACACGTGGCTAAGCTCGTTTCTGTTTCTCTTGTTAATTTGCCTTTTGCATGTCTAAAGTACAGGACGCTGGCGGGAGAACCCACGATGAGGAGAGGACAAAGATGATTGTTTTCTACCCTACCAGAGGTGTCAAAGGCTGACAGGAAACATCTCTGAGAGTCACGGGTTCACGTTCCATCACAGCGTTTTATAAATGGACCCTACAACTCGGCATTTCTCAGGTCCCATGAGATGAACAGTCAGGAAGGGAAGATGGGGTGTGCTGCAAACAACCACCTTCCTCAGTGCCCTTAGCTACTCCGGAACCTAGAAAAATTGTCACCAAGCAGTCAGGATGACTTTAGAATTTCTGGAAATGGGCCCTGGTCCTCTTTTCCTAAAAGCGACTGCAGTTCAAGAGGATGTTCTTTCATCGGACAACTGTCATATTCTAGCATGTGCTAATAAAAATGGTTTCTTACACTTTGGTTGTGCTTCTTGGTCGTTTTGTGCCTCCCAAGTTATATGTATTAAATAAAGTAAGTTAAGTTTGCTCCCGCCCCCTTTTCCTAAATAATGGGCTGGGGTGGCAGGACTGGGGGTTGTCGGGGGGAGAGAGAAAGAGGGAGAGGGAGAGGGGTGGAGAATGAAAGACACCCCCCATTATCTGATGATTAAAAAGAGAAGTATGAGAGGCAGAACCACCATACTTTCTGGCCCTGGACTAAATGACACGGGGACAGACTAATCTAGTTGCTCGCTCCAGGACACGCCCGCCTCTGAAGTTCAGACTGTGATTTAACAGGCTTGCTGACCCAAAGTGACAGTTTACTCATCAAAATGCATTCCAAGACCCCTGTCTCACTGGGCCACCCGTCCAAAGCTCCTTTGAGGCAGACTCTGTGCCATCCCACGTTCTGACGCCCACCGTAAAATCACCCAGCCGAGGACCGGTGGCCTCGTGAACACCCGCCCCCTTCTCCCTGCTGACATATTTTGAGTTTTTCCAGGTAGCTCCTCCGTACTGCAGTAAGTCTAATACATTTAGCTTTGCTTGATCAACAGGTCTTTCTGGTGGTGTTTCGGGCGCTGACAGTTAACAAACCATGCGACGTACTGAACGTGCGTCGGTAGCTAACTTCGTCGTTGGTAACACACACCCTAGCCAACGCCTGCGTCCACAGGGCACCCACCACAGCCGCGACTGGGTGCGAACAATCCTGGGTTTCCAGCTGTTGCAGCTGTCGTAAGCACTAAGGCCCAGAAGGGGCACAGCCCACGCACTTCCTGTCGGCCCAGGTGGCCTTTCCAAACCCTCTGGGCCCCGGCGGAGGAGGCAAACACGAAACCGTGTAACCTTGCACAAAGACAGGGATGGCTATCGCCTTGGGGCTTCCCTTCCTATACTACAAGTCACACATCCCCTCACTTGTCCTTTGGGAGTCAACATAAGGACCCCAACTGAGTTCGTGGGAGCGCCCCTAGCTAGAATCCCGGGAGAGGTGGGGACACTCCTCCATACCGGGGCCACGTGAAAGTACACCTTGGTTACCACGGCTCTCAAAGAAAAGCAGCGATGCTGAAGATGGAGGCAGAATGGGAAGCGTGACAGCTGGGAGTCAGGGACCGAGGTGTCGCTTGAGCTGCTACACAATCAGGAATGCAGAGCGAGCTTTGGTGGCCCTGAACGGGTGCTGACTGGACAGAGCCAGAATCCAGTGAGTAAACAGGCACACGACGACGTCTCTGGATCGCGATGCTGCTGAAATACGAGCATCCGAGATTCTCCCCGGCGTGGCCGAGCTGGGTGTCCGAAAGGAGACCACGTTGGAAGAACAAAGAAACATCCCCCGAATTCCTGACGCTGTGGCGGTCCTGCATCACCTGCGTGTGCTGACTCATGTAAACCTTCCACCCATTCCGTCCTGTGGACGAGAAGACCGAGACAGAGCAGCGGAGCCGCTCCTGCAAGGGCACTCGCCTGCAGGTGAAGAGGAAGGTCAGGCCCAAGTCTGACCCTGTATCTGAGCAATCAGACAGGGGTGAGGCGCACACATTTACTACTTGAACTTGGAGAGAGCGGATGAGCCCAGCAGGGCTTTGAAGCCGAGGAGACGGACACGAGTGGGTTCTGCCTCTCGTCCTTGGCCGGTGTCTTTTCAGCCTCGGGTCAGGTAGCTTGGGAACTTTCACGAAGTGATTTGAGTTTATAGAATGAATGTTCAGTTTTTTTAAAATTTGTTTTTATTGTTAGACTTATTGGGGTGACAACTGTCAGCAAGGACTACATAGGTTTCTGACACACAATTCTACAGTGCATTGTCAGCTTGTTGTATAGTAACTTCACCACCTAATGTGACTTCTCTTTCCATCACCTGATATTTAGCTTCCCCCCCTCCTCTCCCACCCCCTCCCCCTTCTCCCCTCCCCAACCCACTCATCCCCAAATAAACATTAAACTATTGATTGTGTCCATGGGTTGTTTGTTTGTTTGCTCATTTCTTTTCTCTTTGTTGCTTTCAGTTTTATATTCCGCATATGAGTGAAATCATGCAGTTCTTTGTTTTTTCTGTCTGGCTTATCTCACTAAGCATGATGATCTCCAGGTCCATCCATGTTGTTGTAAATGGCAATATTTCCCCTTTTCTTACAGCTGAGTAATATTCCATTGTGTATATGTACCACAGCTTCTTTATCCAGTCATCTGTCGCAGGGCACTTTGGTTGTTTCCATGTTGGCCACTGTGAACAGCGCTGCGATGAACATTGGGGTACATAAGTCTTTGTGGACAAAGGTTTTCAAGTTCTTTGGGTAGATCCCCAGAAGGGGGATTGCTGGGTCAAATGGTAGCTCCATTCCCAATTTTCTGAGGAACCCCCACACTGCCTTCCACAGTGGTTGTACCAGTTTGCACTCCCACCAGCAGTGTACCAGAGTTCCTTTTTCTCCACATCCTCTCCAGCACGTGTTATTCCTTGTCTTGTTGATAACAGTCATTCTCACAGGTGTGAGGTAGGATCTCATTGTGGTTCTGATTTGCATTTCCCTGAGAGCTAATGAGGATGAGCATTTTTTCATGTGTCTGCTGGCCATTTGTATTTCTTCGTGGGAGAAGTGTCTTTTTAGTTCTTCTGTCCACTTTTTAATTGGGTTGTTTGTCTTTTTTATTGCTAAGTCATATTAGTTTTTTATATATTTTAGATATTAGACCCTTATCTGATGCGTCAGTTTTGAGACCACTTTTTCAAATAAATGTCTTGCAAACATTTAATCCTACTGGCCTCTATTGAAAAATATACAGCCATCAGCTTCTATGGAACAGAAACCAGACTGTGATGAAGGGTAATTTTAAAACTAAGTTTTATCCTCAGTTAAATCAAAATTACCTGTGATTGTCGCTCCACCGTGGTCACACCGATGGTTATCCTAACCCTCATTTATTGAGTTGTTAGCATGTCACCTGCACTGTTTTATTAAATCTTTGCCCCAACCCTGGGAGAGAGGTACTGCTATTGATTTCATTTTGCAGGTTCGTAACTAAAGATTTAAGAGGCTACAGAAATCTCTCAAGGACAGGTAACAGACAAGAGAGACACGGCTGGGATATAAATACAGGCTCTCACACACCAAATTATCTTGCCTCTTAGAGACACTATTCAGACGTTATTTTTCATGGAAAACATGACAGTGGCTAAGAACAGGAAGACTCAACTGTAACTTCTGCTGATCATTTTTAAATTTATATTCCTGAGTTTCATTTTCCTGACTTCAAACTTGAACATTTGTGATTGCATGCTTTTCTCCAAACATATCTTCTTCCGTCTCACTCTGCAAGCTAATCTGCTCCCCAAACCAGAGATGTGGGGAAACTTCCCTTTCCATGTCCACAGTTTTTAATTTTTCAGCAGATCTATTGAAAACAACGTATTGCTAGGCACTCTGGGTAATGTAGAGTAAGTTAAAGCAGGGCCTGCTTGGAGAGATAAAGCATGCACTTGTGCAACGAAGAATGAATTTTACACTATTGGGTTGTATATGATAAAATCCACGTGTGCCAGGACAATTCAGGTAACGAAAGATCTCCAGGGGAGACGGGGGTCTGTGCTTGGCCTTTGAGGGATGAGAAGATTTAGCCAGGGAATGGGGGTGAGGCATCCAGGTATCCAGAAAGCGCAAAGGCTTGCAGATGTGCATGGGAAACGGGTGACAGTCTTCAGGCCCCGTTGTGTAGTAGAGGCCCACTAAGAGGCTAACTGAGTGAAAAAGCACATTTCTCAATGGTCCAAGGGATGCTTACCATTGGGACAATCATCGTCTTACACCAGAATGGCCGTTACGCTCTCCACCATGGAGACAGTGAGAAAAACACCATTGCACAGGCTCTACCTCTGGAGATTGTGATGGAAGTGGTCTAGGGTAGGCCCTCCCACCAGCGTGCTTTCTCCTTTTAGGAAGAGTAGCCAGAGTGGACACCTAGTGGACGTTATTTTACCTTAGCCCTGGGAAATTTAACTGAGTTTGTCACTGTCTGCTTCTTCCACTGTGACTTCTTTCTGGTGACAAGCCTGTCCAACCTTGGGGCCCAGGACGGCTCTGAATATGGCCCAACAGGAATTTGTCAACTTTCTTAAAACATTATGAGTTTTCTTTCGTGACTTTTCTTTTTTTTTTCTAGCTCATCAGCTATTGTGAGTGTGAGTGCATTTTATGTGCAGCCCAAGACAATTTTTCTTCCAGTGTGGCCCGGGGACGCCAGAAGGATGGCCACGAGCTCGCCTGTGTCTACGACTCCAGGGAAGTAACTCGTGAGCTTCCTAAGTGGAGATCTTCGTATTTTAATGTCATCGTGACCCAGCAACTTCATTCAATCCTCTGCGTTCATTTACTTGATCACTCATCCATTCCGTAGACAGAAGGAACATTCGTGGTGGAGCTGAACGGCTTCAAGCCTGAGAGCGAGCCTCCGGAGCTCAATTCCACGACAGCTGTGGGGCAGTCTCCGCAGGGCTGGCAGACGGGGGTGGAAAAGGAGAGCGGTGGGCTCAAGTCCCAGCAGCTGTGGGGGTGAGGAGCTACTAAAACACACAGCCAGAGTCTTCCACGGAAAATACTGGGCAAAAGCCCCAAGACCAGGCTGCCAAAGCTCCTGTCGACGTCAAGTCGGGCAGCGAGAATGTCCTATTTCGGAAACCAGGAGGGTCTGCAGGGCTGGGCGGTGCGTGGGGCCGTGTCTCGGGCGGTCCACTCACTGCCCCGCAGCTCAGCCCATTTTCAGCCAGGGCAATCCTCGTATCGCTGGAATGAGAACTTCCAGAAGAGAGTGGGTTGTACATATTCTCGTATGTATTGGACTCAAGGGAAAACGCAGTGCTTGTTTCTAGATGTCTAGGTAGGAAAATCACGTTTATAAACTTGAGCCATTTGATGTTGTTTTCCACCGACCCCGTATCCACCCATTAGGACGTCTAACACCCCCTGCTCTTTTGAAAATGTCCACTGTGCCCTTGTGCCGAATCTTGCAGGCACCCAGGCCCTCCAGCCTGTACTTGGGTTCGGCCAGGAGATGAGAGGGCACGCGAGGAGAGCTGGGGAGTTTCTGCTTCCCCTCCTGAGTTATGCCGTTAGGGCTGAGACCCCCTGTGGCTAGAGCAGCCCTCTCCACGGCTGCTGAGCGCTTGGGCCCTGGAAATACCGTGTCCACCCACTCCTTCCGCTGATGACAGTCCCAGCTGCCTGACCACCTGGGTGCAGCCCCTAGCTCCGCCCACACCTTGGGGAAGAGGACCCCCTGTTGGACTCTCTCCGGAATCTTAGTGCATCGTGTGTCCTGCCGGAACCCCGGTTAGGGCAGGCGAGCCGGGGGCACGTGCTACAAAGGGCCTCAGCAGCCATGGTTAGAAGTGTCTGCTTCATCCGTAAGGGCAATGGGCTGTCATTAAGCAGGTGACGGTCACAACATGCTCTATGATGGTCCATTCCTTGCTGGTGCATCCACAGCACTGACAAGCAAAGTGCAAGATAAAGTCCCAACTGGTCACCAGCTACAAAGGTAACTTTCAAAAACTTTTCTTTTAAGTAATTAAGATGAAATTTCTAGAACATAGAGTTAACCCCTTTGAAGTGTACAGTGCAGTGGCATCTAGTGTGTTTACAATGATGTGCAACTGTCACCTCTCCCTTGTGCCAAAACATTCCCATGACCCCCAAAGCATGGCTGGTTTTTAAAGAAAAACGGCATTCTGGGTGCTTTCAGCAGGGAAGGGGCTGCGCTGAGGGGAGAAGTGAGCAGAAGAGCTAGAAGGTTCGTCAGAACTCCAGGGGGAAAAGGTCAGAGCGGGAAGCCGTCACGTCTGATAGACAACGTCTGGCCTGGCAGATGGACTAGGTGTGGGGTGGAGGGCGACGGAGACATGATGGCCTTGAACCACAGAGGTGGGGGCCCCGGAGGGGAGAGGTGAGGAGGGAAATCCCGCACTGCAGTTTCGGGTGCAGTAATGGTGACATGCCCGTTACCGAGCTGATGGCGGCGGGATGCACAGGAGTGGGGCCCTGTGTGAGGATGTCATATCAGAGCCCTCTGCCTTTAGGTGACCCATGAAGCTGCAGGACAAAATGAAGCCACAGACATCAGGTTTTAAATCAAGATCCGAAAGCCCAGGGCTGGTCCTAAGCGCGTCTCCACCGAGACTTGAGACTTGAGGTGCAGGTGGCTCGGCATAAAGCACTGTGGAAACTTGGGCTTCACGACCTGATAAGCTTGGGAAATAGGACTCCTCTTGAGTCTGAGCTGATGCCTCCTCTATCGGTTGCTGAGTTTTTTGTTTGTTTGTTTTTAAACACAGGTAACCTGAATGCTCAAGTTCTCCTTTTATTATGGGCATTCATGAAAAACCGAGTTGCAGGTCTCATTGAAAAGCCTGTTTTAGGCCCTTCTGCGGGTTGATTGAGGACAGACGAAAACGAGTCATTCGGCTGATGCTCGAGCACGTGTTCAGTGACTGGAAGCAGAACAAATGACAGGAGGGGATAAAACCCCTGAATCGAGGCAGCAGCAACGCAGCCAGAGCGCGGCAAGGCACGCACAACGACAAAGCCTCTCTTACACCCAGAAGGTAAAGTGTAGTAGGATTTTCAGAAAACAATTTAGGAAAGGTGACAATCTGGCTTACTTTATAAATGCTAGGTGACATTTGGCATTACTCCTTCAGGTAAAATAACTAGAAATACTGTTGAATACGCTAAACATGTGAAATGCACTTACCTGGTGACTAACCCTTAGGTTAGTATAAAAACTGTCACATTGTTGCCTGAGAAGGGAAGGTGACTTTTCCTGGGTCTATAGGCCAACACTTCGGAATGTCTATGCTTTGTGTGTTTCAAACCAAATTTTAGAATGCGTGTGTTTCCTGACATTAGCAATTTCTCTGGATGAATATATAGGGTATAGAATAAATTCCCTTTTATGAGACAGTTAAGTTTTATCAAATTTTAAGTTCCTCCAAAACACATGTTTTGGTGTGTATTTTAAAGTTTTCTACAACCATAAGCAGTATTATTTTTTTTCTAATTGTAGAATTAACATATGGCAACCTTAAAACCATCAGTCTACTAAAACAGGACAAAGGATAAAATAAATAATCCACCCAGAGACAGTCATATTTGGGGCGAACACACTTTGCATGTCTCTATCTACTTATCACACACACATATCATGTTACAGAAATAGAACCACAGCATTCACACTGCTTATCTTGCTTTTTGCATCAACATATGTCAGGGCTATATTTTGATATCGACAAATATCTAGCCACATCTTAATTTTTAACACCTGGCAGTATATTGGTGTCCCCCACTTGGGGGACTTCTTTCATCCAATCGTGTACTGATGGACACTTAGGATCCTATGTTTTGGGTTTTGTTTTGTTTCTGGCTGACATTGGCTTTTACTGTGTGTCAGAGAAGGTTTCAAACACTTTCCCCACGTTAACTCATTTGCTCTGAAGATGTTTCTTAATAGCTAGGCTGACCAGATGTCCCAGTTCACACACTTGATCTTAGCCGAAAGGCCAAGAAGCGATTCCAGACGTCCCATTTTAAACGGGACAGGAAATAGCAGTGCTGCCCTGTTTGAAACAGTTCGGATGGTCAGCCTCGTCTCACTGGGCAGAATTCAAGGTGTCCGTAGGCTGACCAGACGTCCTGTTTGAAATGGGACAGGGCCATTGTTTTCTGCCCTGTTTAAAAGGGGACATCTGGTCAGCCTGTTAGTAGCTCCTCAATACAAATTCCTCACCTCGAATTGCTGGGTAAAGAGCGTGCACACTTTAAATACGGAGGCACGTTGCCCAAGTGCCGTCCAGGGAGCGAGCACTTGGGACACTGTCATGAACCACGCCCGTTCTGCTGCCCCTGCTCAGCGCGACGCGCAGCGCCAAGTTTCATCGCTAGAGACTTAACACCATGTCTCCTTCCCATCGGCATTCCTTGTAATTAAACTTCTAATGAGCTTATCAGTGGTTTGCATATTGTTTTCTGAAATGCCAGTTTTTATTTTTTTGTTATTTTATTTCCCAGTTGGGCCATGCGTGTGACGGAACACATAAAGAAAACCACTAAAAGTGGCAAAGTTGTAAATACCCATAAGAATTTAGAAGGCATCAGGACTAGCATCGATGCCTACAACCATTATTTAGTTTTCCTGTTTCTAATCTTTATTTTTTGCAATCCTTAGTGCCCTGAGCCTTACGTTTCACTTTTAGTGACATCTCCATTCATTTGTTTTCTATGACTAATCCTTCTTTTTAAAACCCAGTGCCTGTGTGGTTTCCCACCGATAGGATTCTTTTACCTCGGTCCAGGTAGGAGCAAGCTTAAACAGTTACAAACAGGACGTGCAAAAGGGCATTGGAACCTGTAGCTAGCAGACATATCCATTGCTGACCGGGGCTATTCACATTTGCACATGGTTTCCATGGCGAATTCTTTTGTGTGTTGCGAGTCCACGGGCACAGAGCTCTACCCATCCACTGGGTAAGCGTATCCGTTGTACGGGGTTGGCAGGTTGGGGGCGTCACGCTGATATGGTTGAAGAGCGGGATGGATGCACTCGTGGAATGAGCTCCTACTTATCTATCCCGTGATTCCTACCCCTTTCTGCACACCACACTGCTCCATGAAGCCCCTCTCGCAATAGTGGGAACTCAGGGTCCAATATCATCCCAATTGGAACCGACTGTCATGATTCTCATTCCTCATTTCTAGCTTAAAATACCACATCATTTCCAACTTGAAACAGCACAATAAACCTCTGCTTATCTCAAACCAGGCTATCTATTCCAATCCATCATGTCACTGCTGTCAGACAAATGTCCCTGCCCTGCCCTAGAGATTCATGCTACTGCCCTCTTCAATAACCATCCATCTGTCCCCATCACCAACAGACTTAAGAACAAATGACATAACAGAGCAAATGACACAATAAATGACCAAGGTGGTAAAATTTACTGATATGTTTTCCATACACGTTCCTTATATAAACTCTTAACGAGAGTAAGAATGGTTAACGTTATAGTATAACCTCTTCTGGGGTCTGAGCTAAGAAGGGCCAGGTACACAGTTGCATGACTGAACGTTATAAACACATGGAGTTCATAAGCACGTGCAGAACTGGATGGGTATCACGTCCCTTAGCTAACGTCAACGAGTGCCAAGACACTGAGATTCTCAGCGAGGACTACGTGAGCTGAAGTTGGGGTTTCAAGAAGAGAGGGGGTGGTAGATATTCTGTGCTCTAGGCTCAAGGGAAACGCTTGTGCTTCTATTTCTAGGTGTCCAGATAGAAAAACAGATGTTTAGTTACAAAACTCATGTCATATCATTTCGGTTTCCTATCTGCCCTCGATCTACAACACAGTTGGTGATAGTTAACCACCTCTCTGGCCGGGACTCACGTTGCATTAAAAACAAAAACAAAAAATAACAGCAATAAAAACCTCTTGGTCTACTTCAGGGACTAAAGCACTACTTATCTGAGACTCTGGAGTTTTTAAACATCACACACATACACATATATGTACGAAATACATGCACTGCAAATGAGGAGGAACCGCTTTCCCCTACCATCTCCCGGAAACGAGACTTTGGGGGGTATCACTTCCTTTGTTCAGAGCTATTAAATATACAGTAGGCCCTCATTAAACTACCTGAAATTTACTATTCAATTCCATGAAGCAAAATATGCATCAATTACTTTTAAAACTCTGTTATGTTGTTTATACTAGATGAATGTATATGAAGTAACACATTAATTTGTGGTAGCTACTGGTCTGGGGGTGGTGGCGGTGACATTGATGGTGGGGGAGGTGGTGAAGGTAACAAATTAGAAAAGGAAGAGGTGAAAAAAGAAAAGATTTGGTCTAGAATTCAAGCTGGGCTTGTGCTGTTTGAGATGGAAATGTGATCTCTCACGGCCCATTCCGACACTCACAACAGTGCTCTGGGACTCTGTACAGAAGCGTTAACGTGCTGTCACCCCAGACGCACACAGCAAGCTCTCACTATGAAACCAGACAGATGAGCAGTTAGAGAACAGGAGCCTGTCTGCCACTGTCCTAATTGTCCTCTCGGTTCGCTCAAGGGAGGACAGAACCGTGCTTGTCAGCTGAGGCGTACGCCTGAGACCCAGCTCTGCGGCTCAATACAGAGGAAACAGGGATCGAGTCTCCACCAAATTACCCCAGGGGGGATTTATTTATTGATGCTGGGTTGAGCATTGCAGGTACCAAGATGACTATGACACTGTCCCGGCCCTCGAGGAGATTACGTGTTAATGTTCACTACAGAAGGGATAATATATCAAATATGTGCTTTACAACATGAGTGGGAAATGTGTCCTTGCAGCACTGGTGGAGGAAGTGTGATTAATAACGTCACATGGTAGACGACGGCACTTACCAAATGAGGGGAGGGACAAACGAGGAAGGCTGGGATGGGCGAGACGAGACGAGGCAGGAGGACCTAGTAGAATTCTGTTGTTTCTAAAAGTGTAGGTAAAATGAAGAATTTATAGTATATAGACTTTTGTCATTAAAATCGATTAGACCCAGAAAATTACAACATGTAGTCATTTCCACCTGGAAAAGAAGACAATGATTGTGATCGATTCAATGTACAAGGAAGACAAATACAATATACAGTGGGTCCTATATTTAAATTTAGCCTTTAGAAAGACCCAACTCTTGAAAAACGATAAAAGAAAGAAACACCTATGTGTATGTCTTACGGGTCCTTTTGTGACTACGTAAGTGTAATAGTTCATAGGTTGAAAATTCTTAAAGTTATCCCACAGAGCTAACTCATATATTTTGTAATTATTTATTAATTATGGAGTTGGTGTGTTCAGTAATAAGCAATTACTCATAGCTTGATTACATTTTCTCAATTTCAGTTAGCCACATACTCCTGGATGGAAATATTGCAAGATAAATCACATGGACATTTTCCTTAAAGATAATCTCAGAATACGGTACTATAATAGAGTTCCTAAAGCTAGGCTATCATTTAAAAATATGAATGATATTTACATGTGCATAATACTGACAACCCATAATACCTCCCAATTCTTTCCACAAAGGGCATCTTTGTTATAGGAGATGTGGTTTTAAAAAATCATGTTCTGACCTCTGCTTCCAAAAGTTAGTGAGTTTAAGGTCTGAGGGCATTTCATCTCATTTACATCCTCCCCCTAAAGGTTTAAAGGCTTAATTATGTCCAGAATAGGTAAACCTAGATAACCTCTGTCTGTCTGTCTAATCACCTATCTGTTCATTCATACATTTGCATTCTAAATGGATTCTGTTTATACAAGGAAGAACTTTGGGGGTGGGGCATATGCTGTTATTATCTTTTTAATGTTTCCTTCTCATTCCAGTGTGGGGATAATGACAATGACACACTTGCTGGGAATGATGAGGACTCTGCTCCTTGAGGAGATGACTGACAACATTGACCTTCATGGAAAGAAGGCTGAGCACAGGGCACTGATTCTGTAATGAGCAAAGACAGTATAATAGGATAATGTGGGCTTGACATGCAGCACACTTATTATAAAGGTCCAAACCTAATTAACATGTAAAGCAGTAGAGGAGAAAGGATCACTGTGATTGGTTGAAAACTCATTTTTAAGTTTTACATACTGAAGCATAAATGGTGTTCTTCTGCCTCCATATTGCAGAACCTTTGCATCATGCTGCCCGCAAGGAGAGGGCTGATGTGTCCGTGGCGGGTGATACCAGGCCCCTCTGCATTGCTGCCCCAGGGCTCCGCTGGGCAGAGCTTTCCTGGCCCTTGGTCCAGAGCAAACATGGCTCCTCAGAGAGCCAAACAGAAACTGCACACCCGTGAGGATGCGAACTGGAGACTGCCCCCCAGGATTCCTGTGGAGCAGGATGTTCCCATGGACGCTGCGCTGCCACTCCCGTCCACGCCAAGTTCACGGGGGGCCGAGCGCCCTGGCAGCCTGGACATCGGAGGCCGGCCGAGTCTGCTGGTCTGTGGGCCCAGAAGGTTCTTGGGAAGATCTCAGGCCCCGTGCACTGTGGGGATTCGGACATATCTGGGGAGGGAGGGCAGGGGAGCTGGGTGGTGATGGACAAGTGGGGTGGAAGGGCGTCCAAGATCAGAGCTGATCTGAGTGAAAACCACCGCCGGCTCCCAGGAGTGGGAGGCAGTCATGGGGAGTGTGGCCTCAGGGACTAGAGGGGTCCGTTACCTGAATCTGTCCCCAGCCCAGCACCCAGAAGAGCACCAGGGAGAGATGGAAAACAGCTATTTTTGTCCTGCCTGGGCATCAGGACTGCTGTGGTGGGACGAACTTCCATGCACAGGGCAGTGGGCCGTGCTCCTGCTCCGGGCACCAGGCCATTTGCCAGGTCAACGGACAGGACGAAGAGGCTTCCCCCACGTTCTCTCGAGTTAACACCCTTGACTTCTCCCTGTGGGGGACCTTAAAGGACGTGGTGTCCCGTAGACCACTGCAAGGGCGGGACTTTGGGAAGAAATTGGAACAGCGTGTGCAGTGATACACGTGGGCACTTGGGTCAGCATTGCTCAAGCCGTAGTTCGCCGTCATCAGAAGTGTCTGGACGCTGATGGTGACCACTGCGAGCACCTCTTGTCATGGCAGAAGTCACACGTGGCTTGTGTTTGTCTTTTGCAATCGGCATGTATTGAGTATTACCATTTTAATAGTTTCTTCCTTTCTTAAAATGTGCGTACGTTTTTGGCACCCTCTGTAGTCCAGTTCCCACAAAACAAAGCTAAACTCCTGCCCCACCTGGGGGAGCTTCACCCCTACAGGACAGCCAGGTGGGGCGTTTACTGTGAAGATTTCATCAGGAATAACAAATACAAGCATCTGCTGGAGAAGAAACCAGGTGTTGGGCAGGCGACGCAGGCATTCTCCCCTCTCCTCCGGCACCCGGGGGGGATTTCCGTGCTGTGTTCGTTAACACTAGTTAATGTAATTTTTGCGATAATTGTAGAGCAAATAGAGCAGACTCTCAAATATAATTAGAGAAAAGTGTTTCTAATTAACTTGTAGCTCGTGAGTCACACAGTAGAGCCACAAATCAGTTATGCATTGTCAGACCTAACAAGTAAAACGCGCCGTACGTTTCCGCCGGGCAAATAAACCAAACAGAAGGGAATGCTCTTGGCAACCCTCTCCCTGGAACCTGTGCAACACCTTGGTATGCTCTGAAGCTTAATTGTAGGTAAGCACACGTGTCACCAGCCCCAGGGATCGAGGAGATGAAGAATGAAGTCACCCTCAGACAGTCCAGGAACACGCGACGACACTCGTTGTGACGTGGATGACACTGACCCAGGCTGCTGGGATGGGCGTACAGGGGTTCTGATGACGCCCCGAGGAGTTTTATAGGGAAGTAGAGGTCTCTGAGAGTTGCCAGTTAACAGTACCGTCAAGCACAGCTGCTGACTGCTGGTTGTAAGTCAGGGGACTGTCACGGGCAAGTTCTGCTGCATTGGTTAGAAGTCAGCCCACCTTTCCCCTCTCGCACGGGCAAGAACACTGGAGGAAGAAGAGGTCATCTCAAATTCAACCTGATTTATAAAAATTGACAAATGAGCCACACTTCTTTTGGATAATTGAGCTACTCCTTGCAACATATTATCTTGTTCTCTCAAAACATGTCCACGCCTCCTAACCATCCAGCCCTCTGCTGCCCACCGTGGTCACTGTGGTCCTGGAGAGCGTAGAGAGTGAGGTCCCTGTGTGACCACGAGAACTGCCAGAGGGTCCCAGGAAAGGTGTGGACTCCCGGGCCACTTCCCTGGAGAGCTGGGACCCAGACATCTGCATTTGACTGGGAGAACTGGGCAACTGTTGTGTAAAGCTAGCAGGGTATGGGAACGGGACTAGGGAATGCGCCACACAAGTGTGACACTGAGCGCCGGCCCTTAAGTACGGCCTCGGGGGACCGCTGGGCACATTCAGAACACCAAGCACACGACTGGTAAGGGCGTGGGTGTTCAGGAATGTTTGTTTAGTCCTTCATGGAAAACAAGAACACAGGCAATGCCTTGGTTTCAGGTTAGGCACATTGTGGGGCAACGAGAATGAAAAATATGGGAAATAATGTGACATCTCAGTTCTAGGAACATCCACTGGTGTCCTGCTCTGGGGACATGTAACCAAGAGGGGTTACGAGATGGATGTCCACAGTCCACAAGTCTGTGCTTTACCAAAACCTACAACCCCCTTAAAAACTCTGTTTCAGGATGGCGCGCTCACTGAACACAGGTGCCACCACCATGGCCGTCAATGAGGGGGCCACACCCCAGGGAAGGTCGGTCTGGGGCAGGAGGAGGCTGGCTTTCTGAAGGCTATGGGACAGAGTGTCATGGTCACCCTTATCACCATCAGCACTGAGCCTGCGGACTTCACCGATGCGGGGAGAGAAAGAAACTTCCACCCGAGTTAACACAGCGCTACCCAGGGCTTCTCGTCTCTTGAAGCGGCGCTACGGGTCCATCACGCCCGAATGTCCCCGGCCTGCTTCCTTGGCTGTCACAGCCCTTGCCACGCCCTGAAGTTAGAGGTTTATCGTCTGTCTTTTCCACCACAACACAAGCTCCACGAGGGCAGGTCTCTCAGTTAGGAGTTTGAAGCATTGCACAGCGGCTTGCTGGCAGATGTTGAAAGGACACCTGACGTCTGGATAGAGTTCACTTCTTTTCATCCAAATCAGCTGAAAGCCAAGACCCCTCCCTCCCTCCACGGGCTCCCTGGGACACGGGCACCCCCGTCCCGCCTGGCAGGAAGAGTGTCGTACCCTAGCGATGGTCTGGGGTGATCTCTCTGCGGCAGAGTCCAGGTACGTCCAAATGCAAAGGGAATTTCTCTCCTGATTCCATTTCAGTTCAAAGGCTGTGGGCTGTGGAAGCCAGGCGTCATCACACGACTCTCACCTGGCTGGCGAATTCCAACTCCACTTCTCATCTTCGCTCTGACACTGTGGTTGGCAGGGTAAGTGTCCTCCAAAAACGTCCGTGTCCTAACCCCCAGGACCTATGACCTTCTAGGGCAGCAACAGGGACTTTGAAGGCATGATTAATTTAAGGGCCTTGAGACGGGAAGATTGTTCTGGAGAGCCTCCTGGACGCTTACACCCAGAGAGCCGTTCCTGGCAGCGGTCAAGGGAAATGTGACTGTGGGATACTTCACAGAGATGCAAGGCCACTGGCTCTGAAGACAGCAGAAGTGGGTCACCAGCCAAGGAACGCGGGTGGCTGAGAAAGGCCAGGATTGTCCCCGAAGGTCTCCTCCACCAGGGAATCGAGCTGTCGACTTCCTGATTTTAGCTCACTGAGGCTCATACTGGACTTCTAACCCCCCGACTTGGAAGGTAACACATCTGTGTTGCTTTAAGCAGCTAAATCTGTGGAAATTTGCTGTAGCCGCAATCCACAACCCACACACCCTTCACGAGGGACTGGCCTTTGGGTGCACACCTGTGTCTGAAGTCACAGCCCTCGTGGTCCACGAGGGCTTCTTCCGAAAGGTGATGGGCAGGGGCCAGGCCTCACACCCTGGAACAGGGAGGTCAGTGAGAGCCGACACCGACATAACGCACCTGCTGGTGTCCCAGCAGCACGGCCCCTATTCTAGGGTGAGGCCCCCCCAGTTTCTGTAGGAACCGGACCTCAGAGAGGGCCGGGGAATACTTCTGGGGGAGACTGGGCCGAATGTCACTTCAGTTAACTTATGAATTGAGGACTATGAACCTAAACACACAATGGCGAGACATTGATTTTGTTTCAGACTTTAATTCCTTTGAATTTTAATGTCCTTGGACTTCTACATGAAAGTGGGTTTAAACTTTGATTTTGAATGTCTCCTTGGAAGTTGGCTGTTTGGTGGGGTTTGCATGAAAATACAAAGCATGTCTGCACTGCGGGCGTTTCAGTACTGGCCGTGTCTCTGTGCATTTGTGTTTTTATGACGCTGTTTAGTCTTGTTGCCAAACCTCTGAAGGGCGGGTGGGCAGCATGGCAGACGTCATTCAGGACAAGCAGTATATTTGGGATTTCATTTTACATCTTGGGAACATGAGTGACTGAGGACTTGATTTAAATAATGTGCTGTTCTGATCCATTTCAGCACCTCTTGGTTTAATTTATCAAATGCCCAGCAGGGCTCCCAAATCGCCACCAAAAAGCCATGAAGATGGAGGAGAGGGGACCCTGACAAAAGGCTTAGCTCCTGCTTTGGAGACATGAGCCAGGCCTCTGGGTGATCACAGTGACTAAGACAAGAGAAAAACAAAACCAGGCTGGAAGATGTTGGGTGGGGGCCGCTCTGTTCCAATGTCCCTTCCATGAGGGGTGTTTCATTAATGTTACACCCCAACGTGTTTTGAAATAGGAAGCCTGTTCTTGGCTAGCAGACCCAAGGTAATGCCTCCAGCCTGGCTTCCATCGGCAACAGAGAAAATGCATAATCACATTTACACTTGGTCTTATCTATCAAATCTATCAAACTGCTTCGAACCCACGCAGGGGAGAGGAAGTTCTTTATTAGGGACATCGTGGAGTAAAGAAGAGGATGGAAGGAGGAATTCAGCAGACCAGATGTTTCACCACTTTTCTGCCAGAAACGAAACAGATGGAGGGGAGGCCAGCCCAGCCCAGGGCATGCACGGGGGTGGGGTGGGGGGGTGGGGGTGGTGGTCCATCCCCCCGATGGCCTGGGGAGGTGGCTGGCGGTCCTGGTGGAACCCTAGGAAAGATTCCTGCTCAGGCATATGTGCTGGAGAAATGAGGAGGGAGGCGACACAAGGGTGACTGGTCGGAAGGGACAGTCGCCCGCCCTCTCATTCTCCGTCCCTGTCTCCGTCCCCTGAGAATGCCCAGCAGCCAGAAATTTACTGACCCCCTCCCTCCAAGTGAGGCAAATAAACCAAAGGAACTCAGAAGAACGTTCTCCCAAGAGCTGGATGGCACGGGGGGAGAATTAAACTGCTGGTGTGGATATCTGAGCCTTACAGCAAGCCCTCCTTGTGAAGACACCGAAAGGCCTGCCCAGCGCCCAGCTCACTCCCACGGGCTCCCCTGACGCCAGGCGCACAGGTACCGAGCTTCGCCCACGTGCCCGGAGCTCAAGCCCCCTACTCCTGTCTCAAGGATGAGCAGAGAACTGAGGGTCTCTACACACGTGAAGTAAACCTGCAAAATCAACGAGGAATCCTCCTATAAAAATAAACAGGACAAGTGCGAGCAGAGGAACGTGAGAGGATTCATGATACAGAGGAAAGAAACACCTTAGTTCTACCGAAATAATATCCTCAGGGCCATTCAAGAATCGCTTATATTCAATAAATAACAATAAACCTTATTAAAAACTAATAAAGAGAGTTCTTAGAATTAAAATAATAATATTTTCTTAGATCTATGTCCCCCAAAATGCTTCATAGATGAGTTGAAGGAAATGTTGGATAGTGAAAAAAATCTATAAATACACGATAAAAAGGCAAATGGATCCAAATTATATAAGAAAATACAAGAGAAAAAAACCAAGAGGTTCAAAATCTGACTAGTAATAATTCCAGAAAGAGGACAGAGAAAATGAATGAATTTTAAACTAAATAAGAAGACAGTTTCCTGACAAGGAAGGTCAGCACTGCTTAAACTGGAAGTGTCCAACACCAGCTGTTTTTTTAAAGGCGCAGACCTAGATGTATCATCACAGGCTTCCAGAGCAGTGAGCATAACGTTAAGGTACAGAAAGTGTTCATCAGGACAATAATCTTCTATCCATGCAGAGCCAGTCAATACCGGTCATGCAAGAAGACGTTTTCAAAGTGCCATCTTCTAAGTATCTTTTTTTTTTTTTAAGGAATGTCTAAGAGATTAAACCAAGAAAGAGGGGGACACTGACTCCGGAAGTTCCAGCCCAGGAGAGCTGCGAAGAGGTCTCGAGGGCCGTCATCCCAATGAGCCCCGGAGACAGAGGATTCTCGTAGTGAGATCTCTGGAAAACCAGGGAGATGGAAATCATGGCCAAAGTTGAGGAGGAGGCCATCATAGTTGATGAAGGACCCATTTGGACACGATGCTATTAGAGAAACGTACTCCTTTGACCTGCACCATCACGCTGGACCCCCGGGCGGGGCAGACTGTGAAATACTGGGTGGGTCCGCTCTTCTGTCGTAATGCAAAGGCTGCTCTCCGGACTCCCACTTCTTGAATCAAGCTACAGAAACCGGAGAAGACGGGCCATGGTGACAGGACAGACTGCAAACAGAGCCAACCTGCCAATGCAAAAGTCAAGTGTAGTGAGAGGTTGTGAACGAAAAGGAGGAAGACTTAGGAGCTTTCATACTCTTACAACACGGGTGGTAAGAGTTAATGTCCATGTTCGGGGGGAAGAAACGAGGCTTAACTTTAACGTTACGGATGACATTCGCAGAGGAAACAAGGATAACAAACCCACCATGGCGGTAAGAGGACCTGAGTGATGAAAATGAGAGAGAAAACCCTCCTCCATCATCACAGAAAGTCCGTATGAAGAGCCTACGATAACTGATTTCGAGGGAAATAAGCACATTATTTAAAAACAAGGGATAACCAGGAGAAAACTGAAAAACAAAGCAAGACAAAGCAAAAGTTAGGGCTGAGTGACTCGGAGAATCTGGGAGGACAGAGGAGGCAGGAGACTCGTTTCCATTGTGAGCCTTTTTACACTGTTTTATATTTTGACCATATATATCTATTACTTTGAAAAAATTAATGCATTTCATGATCATCCTTGCTGCTTCCAATGCTTCACAAGTAGTTGCTTTAAGAAGGTGCATTAAGAAATCAGGTCAATAGGGTCCTATTCATTTTAAACACCGCAACACCATTAAACCCCCCAGGGCTCCGCATTTATTTGCTTTGCTTTATTTCCCTGACCCACAAACCTGTCCGCTCACCTCTGCGAAAAGGTGAATGGCAGTCTGGATTTGGGTCAGCTTCCTGGGGCTGCCATCACGAAGGACCACGGACTGAGTGACTTAAATGACAGACATGCAGAAACTGATTATCTCATGATTCTGGAGGCCAGCAGTCCAAGGTCAAGGTGTCACCGGGGCCGGGTCTCTCCGAGGGCTGTCAGGGATCTGCTCCACGCCTCTGGGGCTCCTGAGGGCTTGCTGAGCATCTCTGGCGGTCCCTGCCTTGCAGAACATGGCCTGGATCCCTGCCTTCACCTGCACACGGTGTTCTCCCTGTGTGCATCTGTGTTCAAATTTTCCCTTTTCATAAAAACACCAGCCTTACCCACTTAAGGGTCCATCCTAATCTAGCATCCCAGCTGAGTCACATTTTGAGAGACTACAGGTTAGAATTTCAGCGTATGAATTTGGTTGAGGGACATAACTCAACTTATAATAAAGCCTTTTAGAGACAAGGCATTAAGTCAACTGACCTAAAACTACTAAGTAAAATAGTTAAACTGAGGTCTGCCTCCTTAATGAAAAGGAAAGTCCATTTGGGTCTGGGAAATATAAGATCAAAGAATACAGTGCTTTTGGAGAAATACAACTCTTCAGGACACTTGCTTTCAACTGAAATAAAACTTATTTATTAAGTTTTATAGTTCAATAAAACCCATTTTCTTATGATTTGTAAAGCATTCTGAAATCTTTAGATGAGCAGTTCCAAAATTTAGGTTGATTATTTCCATATTTACAGAGAGAAAAATTATATTAGTCAAGCCCAAAGGACATGCAGCATTGCTAATCAAAGTTTATTTGCTTTGGAGCATTTCGAGTCATGGCTAACATCTAATGGCTTTAAATAAAATTCTGATCACCGTCTCACAGTGATTACTGCACAGGATTATTGCTGAGTGATTATTATCATTCAGCGCGAGGCCGAGCGGGCAGCGGCAGGACGTGCTCCGCTGTGCGTCGACGGGGCCGTACGAACAGGCTGCTGTTCTGAGCCTGCGTGTTTGCGTTGAACGTAAATCACGTACACACCTCGGACGTTACCATTTTAGCGCTGTCTGTCGAGGAATGCTCAGTAAATAATTTAAAGATCCACAAGATCATTTCTTTCATTAGTTTTTTATTGATTACAATTTGGCACTCCAGATCTTTCTGGATAGACGAGGGCTTTCTGCAAAAATTCCAGCCATAAATGCCTCTGTTTTTCATATCACACGGCCGGAGACGTTCCGGACAGCCCCTGTGTGACCTAGAAATCTGGTTTATAAACATGTTTTATTTTAGTGTTTTGATTACTAAAATGGTTCTTTTGCATATGTACTGACAGGGGTATTATTCCCTGTAATTCTTTTTCCACACAACACTTGTTTCCGTGCATTTGCTAACACGCAGGAAGGAGAAGGTAGCAGAAAACCCACGTACTCGTGGAGCCCCTGCAATGTCCTGAGTTGTCACTCCTTGCTCAACCTTGTGTTAGTGCTCCTGGGAGAATGACAAAAGAAGTCAAAGCTGGAGGTGCCACTTTTAAGTCATCGTTTTGTTGCACTCATGCGTGAATGTCTAATCCAATTCCAGAAAAGGATTTGAGGAGGCGCCTTGTGACCGCAGAAGCCTTTTCACTCTGACACTCGACTCCCCACTCCGGGGCCACCGACTCCCTTCCTGCCCATCCAGGTAAGTTTCCAAGATGTGGACGTGTTTGTCAGGGAGGTCCCCTTTAAGAGTTAGCAGACAGGAATGCATGGGTGCGACAATTCTGAACTGGGACCCCACCCATCACACAGGCGCCCAAGGCTTAGCGCGCACCCACCCCCCAGAGATCCAGAAGCACCTGAGAAATGACAACTAAGGAATGAACGAAGAAGGTGGGTGGGCAGAGACATGAACCTCAGCGGAGTGGAAGGAAGGGAAACGGAGGGTTTGGGCACCTTAAGGGTCAGCGAGGCTAGCTGTACTAAAAGACGGGGTTCCCACGCTCCGCAGGAGCCCAAAGATCCAGGCTTTCAGGGCTCACTTTGGCAGACGACCGTGGGCTGGTGCTGACGGTGACCAGGACTCTCCAAGGCTCTTTGAAGGGCATCTGTTTGTCCTTTAGCTTCAGGCGGTGGAGTCAGCCTGGGTGAGGTCGGCACCACGGATGCTGTGTCCGCACCGAGGTCAGGCGAGCTGCGCGGCCGGCCGGGCCCCGTCGGACTCCAGCCCGTGCGGGTGTCGAAGCTGCGTTTCCACGGACTGGCCTGCAGCGTCGATGCCTTCCGCGCCGGAAAGTTCTGGGGATGCTCACGTCCGACTCCCTTTCCGAGAGCGGTAGCCTGACCGAGGCGCTTGGTGTTCTTCAACAGTATCCATCGTGGCACCTGCAGAAACCACGAGCTTCCGCCGTCAGGGTATTTTGGCACGTTTTTCTGTGAAAAAAGGTGAAATTCATGCCTGCAGCTCAGCCAAGCACAGGAAGAGGCTGTGTCCGGGAAGGCAGCAAGCGTGCACCGAAGCAGGGCTGCATGTCGCTCGGCAGAGATTTAGGTGACGGCTCAGATGGTGTCACAGCAGAAGACTGAGCTTCTAAGAGGGGAAGACGACGGGTCTGGGCTACCAGCACCCACTGCTGAAGCAACAGTGGGCCCTGGCATGGGACAACGGGCAGCAGAAGGGGAGCCCTATGTACGAAGTACTAGCACCTTCCCTATAGCCGGAGTTTCCGAGGGAAGAAAACTCCTTGACATTCTAAAGAGACATAGACATTTTCGATGGTGCCCAGGTGCATACAAGGGGTGACACCCAGCATCTGTCACAAGCAGCGCTCAGGGGATGCAGGAGCCACCCATGAGTTCCTTCACAGTGGCTTCAAACATCAAAGGCCACCAGTCCCTTCCGGTCGGAGCGATCCATCACCTCAACCTTTTCATGGGGTATGAGTCCCACAGAGGTCCGTGCTGCCAGGCAAGGCTTTTGTGTTGGAGCCAATCCAAAGTTTAGCAAAATCCAGTTCTTTTCAGATCACGACATGGATGCGCAGGGAAAAAGCAGAAGGGCTTCCTCCAGTTCTGCTGGCCTCACGCGTCCCCAGGCGAGGTCTTAAGGCGCAGAAGGCCCGCGAGGCTGGTCCTCCATGGGGCACTTGGAGCCTTTGTTGCGCAGCGTTTCCCGCGTCCACACCGTCCGCGAAGAGAAGGACGGGTGTTCATAACCAGGAAGGCAGTGCCCCTTTCCCGTGAGGGGACTCACCCCCAAACGACCCTACACATCCCAGTATGTCCCCAGTAGTTTTATCTTCCCTGACCCATGCCACTCCATGTTACTTTAGTGTAAAACATTAATTTAATAACAGCGTAACCCTTAACAACGATTTTCTTCCAAAAGACAATTCTTTACTTAGAAAAAGCAAAAGCAAGACACTGGGGTCTAGTTCTAGTGCAATGAAGTATGTGAAAGAGACGTGACAAGAACCCTAAAGGGTGTGAAGGTAAGAAAATATCCTGACGCTGGGAATCTCGACCCAAGATTGGGCAAAACCTTACGACTTCAGCTTGAGGAGCGACATACTTAAACAGCCAGGCTCACGGACTCGGTGGCACAGCTACAAGGAAATGCGGCCGCTGAGTCCGGCGGCGCCATCCTGGGTGATTCGCAGAGCCTTAGCGGAGAGTCAGCCTTGCAAATACACTTACCAAATCCTTGCTTGAATGGGGCACTCTGACGACCCCCCAATCAAGTGTCACCGATGACACCACAGCAATGTGTACGCCCAGAACAGTAATTTGAAATCCCGCGCCGAGGCCGGCCATGTTGGCAGCAGTCTGACCGTGAGCGCGCATTCAAAACGTGAGGGGCAGGAGCGCGTGGCTGACGTTTACTGTGCCCACACGTGTTCTCAGAAGGGTACGTGTTAAATGCTCCACATGCTGCCACCCCTGTGTCCTCAGGGCTCTGCGAGGTGGTCATCTATCACCATATCCAGTCTACGGAACTCCAACGCTCTACGCTCACGGACGGGCTTTCTCTCACGCTCACCTTTGGAAAGTTCCTGAACACGTTAATAGCATACAACCCGGGCACTTCGTAGGCACAAACCCCTCATTCGAGAAATTAACTGTGACGTGAGACAAGCTGTCTGTTAACCCCAGTATCAACCAGGATACATACCTCATCAACAATAGCTCAGATACCTCGTCCTGCCATCGGCGATGACAGTGCCCTTCTAACATGGGTCCTGTGAGATGCTGAACTCCTATGTCCAATGGCCAGGACTGAAATGTGGCCAGAGGACTCCAGGGATACCGGGTTCTAATCGCTTCATGTGTGTCATCCCTGCGTGTTACCCTTGCTAGGCTTTTCTTCCTCACTTCGTCACTAGCAAACACACATTGGAACTGCCGGTGTCACCAGCCCTCTGAGCGGCTGGGCCCGTCACGCCAGGTGGGCCCGTCGGGACCACGGACCTCGAGCATCCGTCACGCCGTGCGTAAGGGGGCTCACCTGTGACCAGCTCCCGGATCTCCAGGTCGGTGGTCTTGCGCAGAAGCCTCACCAGCGCCGGGATGCCACCGCAGTTTTTCAGGGAGATTTTGTTGTCGTCGTTGGCCTTGCCGTACACCAGGTTCCTCAAGGCCCCACAGGCACTGCGGTGGACTTCCGTCATCCGATGGTCCAGCAGGTCCACCAGCAGCTGGATGCCTCCTTGTCTCCGAATCTGAAAGAGTAAAGGACACACCTTGCGTCTTAAAGGGGAAGCTTTCAGGGCGTAAGTGAAAACCGGGCTTTGCAGACGACGTGCTGCGACGAGGGACCGCACCGCACGGCACTGAGGCGTAGGAAGGGGCGAGTTCCCCGGAGACTTAACCAGCACTATCTCCTACTACTGAGACCTCACACGCAGTGCCTCTTAAGGCACGGAACTTCGGAGAGGCGACTTTAACTCCTAACGAGTGTCGCAGGCAGTTGTCTCTGTAAACACAGGCCGCGTACTCATGGCACGAGGCGGACTCATTCAGGGTCACACGGTCTGCAGGACTGGTGCTCGACATGGGAGAAGGTGCTTACTAGGAAGACGCTGCCACCATTTCAGAGGACCCCGCAGCTACAGGAGAAGCCACAAGAGCAGACACAGGACTTCCGCCTGGGACCTGGCAAATGAGTCCCTGCCCCAGCGGCTGGTCTGAACACGGAGACGTACGTGTGTGCTGTTTGCCGGGGGTCTTCCATTAAGGACATTTGGGTCTTCATTTTACTCAAAGAAATGTTTCATTGTCTTTGGCGAGTGAATGGAAACCGAAGCGAACCACCTAGCGACGTGCGGCTACGTGCGTGCTCTCCCCGGCGTCCTGTCTCAGACGGGCGCCACACAGAAGCCACCCGTGGACTTTCCTTCGGCAAAGCTGTGTGTCCTCTGCATGCACGTGGAGAAAGGACGCGACTCACTCCGTAACACTCCTTTCTTTAACTTCCACTTCCCTCGAGGTGGAAGAATTGCAATTTGCCACGAAGCGTATCATTTGGCACTGTCCCTCCTGAGTCCTGTCATTACAGAAACACTCACCCCACGGGGGCGCCGGCCACACGGCTGACCCCCCAACTCTTTCCCGTGTGCTCAAATGCCACTTTCTCGATGGGGCTGCTCCAACCACACTGTTTAGAAGTGAAACCTGGACCGGCCCCCCGGCCCCCGCCAAACCCGCACTCTTGTTTTACCTCGTCTGTCACAGAATTAGTCACAGCACTTGCTGTGTTCTGCCTTCTTTATTGCGTGATTTTGCTATTGTCTGTCTTTCTGCTAGACAGTAGTTCCTGGAGGGCAGGTCCCTTGGTTTTGCTCACCGATAGGCTCCTACCCCTATTCCAAGGGCACGGCCGGGCACGGGGCAGAGGCTCAATGCACGCTGGTTGAGGGAAGGGCAGGTGCGCGCATGGCGGGCTACAGCAGAGCTGCTCAGCTTTTCAAAGCTCAGCAACGGCCCCTGTTCAAGGGAATAAAACCAAACAAAAACGTGTGAACAGCCGAGCGTACCTCCGGGGGCGGGGGGAAGGGCTCCGGCAGCGTTCCCGAGCGGCTCCCAAACAGGAGGTGATCGCGCGCCCTTCACTAGGTGGCCCCCGTGACGGTCCAGATCACACCAGGAGAAAGTCCTCATCCATCGACAAAGTGAAAACAGAAAACGCCGGGATCCTCGCAGAACTCAGGGACTCTAAGTCCCCGGTCGGGATAGCAGGGACGTGGCGGCTCCCATGGCTCACCGCCAGTGGGACTAGCACCCGGACGCTGGCGGGGAGGACACGGGTCGGGGGCGTGGAGAGCCCTGGGAGGGGCATGAGCTTCCCTGCGGAAGCTGAGCAGCCCGAGGTGGTGAGAGCGCCTGGGGAAGGCGGCTGAAGGGACTGCTGGCTCAATTAGGAAGCCCAGAAAGGACCTGACCACAACGCTTCCCCGACTTACAGTACCCCAGGGCCTGCCTGGGCGGTTTGTGCCCCTACACACATGGCGTCTCATACGCACATCCAGGTCATAACCACATCGACTTTATTATAACACCTCAGGATGTCGCTGGTACGAAAAAATTCAACTACGAGTGTCATGTTATCGTGTGTGCACATTTGCATGTGTGTACTTAAAAATTCTCTGGCTTTAATTACTTTAACAAGGATGACACCATTAAAAAAAAGAAGTGATAAAGCCATTTTTACACGTAAGCAATCGGTTATATATACAAAGCAGATGGCATAGGAAGTCCTTTATCTATATAGTTACATCTGTATCTATGTAATATATACACGAGGGCTGTCTGGAGACCCTCCAGCCATGTAATAGGAAACGCAGAGGCATTTCTGGCCGCATTTTTTCCCAGGGAGCCCTTGTATTATCAATGTTGTATATTATAGTTATTCATAATATTCCTACGTTATGATAATATATTTTCTATTCATACAACTTAATGACTTACACTAGTAAAATATTATCCCAAAGCATTACAAGGGCAGACAAATTCCAAACAAATGCACTATCAGTTCTTAACGGTATAATGAGAACGCAGTGTTTTCGGCGTGACCCTAACGAATGCCACAGATCCAAATTGACAATGGAATCTTACGTTCTGTTTTAATCTGTTTAGAGAAGCCCAGATGACATGATCAGCTTTTCCTTCTGTTCGTATTTTAATATTGATGATCCATTAAAAACGTTTGTCTCCTTGGGGTTGCCTTTTATCTAAGAATGTGACAACCCCACTTCCATTTCCTGAAGCCAAACATTCGTCAGCGCTGATGTTGAGATGTCTGGAGATGTGCAAAGTGCCGGTCAGGTCCCTGGTCCTTCCTCCTGCCCCGCCCCCTCCCCGTCGCCCCGCAGGTCCTGAGGGAAGCCACGAGGTGGACCTGCAGTTCTACTGCAGGGTCTTTGTAAGGACAGGGCTTCTGGGTGGCTGCGGAAGGGTCTTTGCTCCTCCCAGCTTTTCTCTGGGATCCTCCCTCTCTTCAACCTGTCCCTGCACCCAAGTCTACCTGTCTCTTCTGTAGCCAACCTCAAACGCTTATAAGACTCCAAATAAACCTATTTCCAATATTAATAGGTGCAACTCTCCTTTGAAAAACAACTACCAGGGAAAATTTTATTCTTTGACATGGCTCCTTGACTTCCTCTCCTACTAAGTGGCAAGCAATCTATCTTCCCCTATCCTTCTGATTGGTCACTCCACACTGAGCAGGTGGGCCCTTGGCTTAGCCACGCCCCTCCACGACCCTATTTCAGGCCAGTTGACCCTCTCCCCTGACTCCCCTGGGGGCTGGGCTCTGGGTGCTCACACAATAAAAGATTGCTCACCTGCTCGGCTCACATTGTCGGGTATAAAACAGTCGCATCACCTACTATATCGTATACGGAAACGAACATAACCAGTATAAGAATGTATACCTACTATACTTAAATACAAAAAAATTTTAAAAATACATAGTACTTTCTCTTACTCTAGAAATGTATGAACAATCAAGCCCCAATGTCTGAGAACTGGCTGACTAAAAAGGAGTGGGTTGAACTCAGTGATTTTAGTAAGTTTCTAATTAACTGTTATTTTCCATTCCTGTTGGTTTGAAAAATAAAAAAATAGATATAACTTATTTATAAACCTCATTAATGTTTAAAAAGTAAATCGTTTTCTCTGTTTAAAAAGCTGCCAGAAGGTACAAAGTTTGGGGCTCCCAACCAGAGGCTTAAGCAGAGGTAAGTGAAGCTCCCTCTCCAACCTCCGTTGCAAAGTTCTCAGTGTGTCAAACCGGTGTTTTGTCCGGTGAATTCCTCTCCTGGTCCTCGGAGGACAGTCAGTTAAATAATCAGTGTTCCCAGGTATCTGAAATGTTCTATGTACACGAAGCCTGCCTCCGAACGGAGCAGAGGCGCAGTTCAGAAAGGCCCAAACCCTTTCTGGGTTTATGGTAGAAACAGTTCTTGAGAATCCTGAGAGAAAATAATCTCTTTCTACAGTTGTGCGAAATAATCTGCTTTGTCCACTTGGCAGGTAAACCGAGATGGATCGTGTTTCTTTTTCTGTTACGTTCTGGGGAGCAGGTACAGGGAGGGGGTCGGGGTGCTGGCTTTGAGGCCGGAGCACCTGCATTCCAGTCACTCCTCCTCCTTGTAAAACCCGTGCCCCCCACGGCAAGTTACTTACACGTGAGTAAGACACGGACAAGACGTGAGCCTGTCTCACAGGGTTGTGTTCAGGACCAAAGGAAATTTTACGTGTGAATTGTTTAACAAAGAGCTCAATAAATATCATTTGTCAAGGAACTATCCACTGTTAAAGGCTATTCCTGTTAAAGGATATTCTTAATTGAGTCATCTGGCCAGTATGTGCATTAACTTAATAACATGCTGACAGAACATAGGATAGAGTCAGTGAAAACATGTAATTCAGAGTTATAACTTCATAAATTTTATTTGGTATGTAAACTATATATTATCTAATAGACCATTAATTCATTCTGGTATATAACTAATGAGAATATATGAAGGATATCTTTATTCTAGAATAAACTGTATGGATTGTATTGATCAATTAAAAATAATATCAGTGTCCTGCATCAGTACTGCTCCCATGAGATATCTTGCGAGATATATTTCCAAGTAAATTCAGTAAATTATTTCATCTATATTTTAAAAAGAAGAGAAGTGTAATGATTATTTCTATTATGGTAACCGAACCAAAAAAAGAATATTTAAAAATTATTTTTAAGTGATAACAGTTCTTGGGAAAAAATTATGTCTTTTCTGAATATAGAAGAAATTATTGGGCAAAAAGAGAAGAGGACCATGTTTTGATTTTATTAAATTAGCTTCTAATAAACGGATAAAAAAATGCAACTTGTAGCAAAAGCTATGAATAAGTGACAAGTTAAATGACTCAGAAGGTCCTAGTGGCACGTAGGCTTCCCCAGACGCTATTCATGTGACATGATGTAGGATGTGACAGTGTTTTGGTTTCATCTCCTTGTTTAGCAGAAATCTGTCTGGTTTTTCAAACTCATATGGAAAGATAAAGAAGTTTACAAATACATTATGACTATTATTTGATTTTCCTTATTTTTCCTATCCACAGGCCCCCATGTTCCAAGAATCTTTGTCACCCTAGACAGATGGTCAAGTCCAGCTGTCACCCCACTGAACACATCCTCAGCTGTCACTGAAGCCCATCACAGAGGTGACCGCATGAACACAGAACAAAATCTGAACATGTTCTCTTTTATTTACCATCCTTAATTTAAGAGAAGTCCCTGATATTGTACCAGATGTATTAGTAATAGGTTCCTGTCCATACTCCGATTGAAGAAAACTGTTACTATTTCCCATGAAAATCTATGAAATGACCTATTTTACAGCTATTCGAACTTTCAAGCGTCATCGCCCTCAGGATCCCATCATCTAAAGAGAGAAAAGGAAGAGGGGAGAAGCCCTTCATTTGGGTCTGAACGTGAACTGTTATTCCCACCAGCGATGCCTTTCCCGGACGCTTCAAACGGAGCAAAGCACCTGAAACCCAGCACGCAAACGACACATGCCACGGTGCGTGCCCTGCCCACCGCCCTCACGGTCCCCGCGATCATGGGCGGTGGCCCTTCCCACCACCCTCACGGTCCCCGCGATCACGGGCGGTGGCACTGTCCAGACGCGGCCCCGTCTTTGAATGAAATCCAGTCAGGTCTGAGTGGATGGAGGGCAGGCAGCGGGCACCTACGGAAAACCTGCTGTCCGTCTGGGGGCCGCACGGAGCCCTGAGGGGCCTCGGCGTGTCCGCCTGGGGGGCGGGGGCTCACGCTCCGCCAACACTGGGCACTAGAGCTGCTGCACGCCCCACGCGGGGTCCACCCCTCCGTAAGAGCACCCGGAAAGGGCCTCCTCCTCCTCCTCTTCTTCTTCTTCTTTCTTTTTTTTTAAACAAGGAGAATGTCAAGGATTCCCCAAATCCCTTTTCTAGACACCCCTCAGACCCACGCAAGGCATTCCGAATAAGTCCCGCCGTCTCCACGGCCCGGCATTAGCCTGGGGAAGTCCTTGTCGACACGGAATACAAAACCGCGACGTAGTGAGAATGAGAGAGAACGCCTCCAGTCAAAGTCCCCCTTTCTGTGCCGCAAACTCAACTCAGAAGTTTGCTTTCTGGCTCTACCTGAAGAAAGGGACCTTAGAATCCCATGGCTTCGTCTAAAGTACCAAGTGTTGGTGGAATCAGATGAGTAAGTACCTACATCACTCCCAGGTAACCGCACTGCTTTTTCCCTGAGTTATCCAGATGTCACGTCCGAGTGGCGGGTGACGTGGCCTGCCAAGACCTGGCTCGCAGGCTCAAAGGCCGTGTTCACTCCTCTGCCCTTCTCTCCCCGTCCTGCTGTCCTTGTCTCCGGCGGGTGTGCACACACAGTGTTCGGGCAGACACACAGCGCAGCAGGGAGTCACGCTGACATTTCATGAAAACACGTGCACGGCCTTGTTATCCCGAGTCATTTATGTCAATAACATAGAGTCAGTAATAGAGCCCCAAAGACCATCCACTGGCCACAAAGGTGAAAACACTTAGAGGCTGCTCGGATGTCAGTGCTGACACGTCCTCTCCCCCACTCCTCCGGCCCCTGACACTTGGCTGCTTTCTAGGGCGGGGGTAGCTGATCACGGTCGGAGTGGGGGGCTCTCCCTGGGGCCCTGACTAGAGATCCTGAGTGGGTTCCATCCACCAGCCTTTGTTTCGGGGGGTGAGACTTCTACAGGTGAACTTGAGCTTGGCTCATAGGAAATCTGTAGCTACTATGGCACTCAAGCAATTTAACATGAAACCAATCCTCACTTCCATCCACAATGAAATGAGGAGAGCAGTTGCTACCCTTGCTGTTTAACTTGACTATGGATGTGTCAATGCTGTAAGACCGAAAACCAAACTAAACTGGAGCAAAGACACATTTATCAAAACCAACTGAACATCGTTCAGAATTAATAAGATAATTCAGTAGAATACAAGCTAACATGTTAAAAAGTGCATAGCTTTCTTATAAATATCCATCATTCATCCATCCATAGTTCACGTATGTTCTCAAATAATCAGAATTTTAATAGAAAAATAGCTCATTTAAAATAATGTGGTACACAAAATACAGAGGAAATAAACATAAGAATGGAGTAGTTTCTCTAAGAAGAAAGCTGCATAAATTTACCGAGGAACATGAAAGAGCAGGTGTGAGTGATGTACCACACTCCCCTACGAGAAAATGCAGTATTGAAAAGATTTCTGTTGTCCCCCGATTAATTTAAAAACCAAAGCAGTTCCAATTTAAAATCCAATACATTTTAAATTTGTTTTTGGACATCATGACTCCAGAGTTCATCTAGAAGAATCAGGATGGGGAAAAAAATCACAGAAAAAAATAAAGTACAGGAGGCTGATTACATCCTAAAGCATCAATAGAAGAATATGACAGTGGCTCAAGAATCAACCCACAACAATGGAAGAGAAGAAGCAAATCAGAAAAGAGACAAATATCTGCAAGACTTCAGGACACGGTTGTGAAGCAGCGGGATTCAGTCCCCAGAACTATGGAAACAGGCTCACCACGGGAGGGAGGCAGGGGTTGACATTTGATTTCTTCACATTTCCACAAATAAATTCCAGACGTATTAGGAATGTACATGTGAACTGAAATAACAACAAAACAGAAGTTGTATGAGAATGAATCACTGAGTACTTATGTATTACTGGGACAGAAGTTGTATGAGAATGAATCACTGAGTACTTATCTATTACTCGGAAGTCCTGAGGAAAAACACTGATACATACATTAGAAACGGATGTAAATTGTGAGAGATGAACTGGGGACATTATCGGCAGTGAACGTGACAAAGACTTTGTGTCCTGACGCTACGCCTGCCCGTGTCACACAACAGTAGACGGTACAGTCAAGGCTCGGAGTGTGCTGACCCCTGCACCGCTGTGCCTCATTCTGTAGGTGCCTGTCCACAAACACTGCACGGGACGGCTTGCAATTTCGGACACCACGCGAGTGGTGTGCCACCTGTATGTTGCCTCACGTGCTTTCATCACACGGCATTACGCTGGTGGTATTTTATCCAGATCAACAGACAAGAACCCGTGTTCATTCGCTTTTACTCCTAGGAGGTATTCCTCTGAGGACCACACAACAATTTCTTTTTGATAGATAGTTGCTTGTTTCCAGTGTTCTGCTAACACAGGCAATGCTGCCATGTACATTTGTGTGCACAGAGAAAGCTTCTGAGGATAGACACTTAAGACTGGGGTGGGCGGGTGTCTAGATCTTCAACTACACGATGTGGCCCAAAAGGTCGTACTAATGTACTCCCGACTTCTGCCTTGACCATACGTAGCGCTGCTGCTGCTTCTTTTATTTTTAACCCATTTATTGAATGCAAGATGATATCTCTTTGTAGTTTCAATTTGCATTTTCCTTGTTACACAGGAGGTTGAGTCTTTGAATAAACCCTGGACCCAAAAGGGGCAGAATCTACTTGAATAAAAGCAGAGTCTTGTACTGAGAAACATAGACAACACCGGTCATGAATATTAATATACTGAGACACCGTGTTCATGAATGAAGAATGGATACTGAAAAGGCTGGGGATTTATACAGTTTCAATATAATTTTAATCAAAATTCAAAAGAGATTTTTTTTTCAAACAAGACAAAATGATTCTAATTCCATCTGGAATCTTAAGCAAGCAATAAAAACTAAGAATATTTTGATACAGAGGAACTTGAGTAGGAAATTTTTATTGCATCTCATATATAAGTATTACATAAAGCCTCAATAATTAAAATACTGTGATGGTGATATAGAAATTGAGATGGCTCAGTAGAAGAAAATAGGTATGAGGAAATAGAGCCTAGTGTGTTTAGGACTTAATGTATGATTAAAAGAAAAAAAGAAAAGAATTATAAACCAATGTGGAAGGGCTGAATTATATGAAAAACTGACTACACGACATGCCCACTTCAAGAATTTAGGAGCTAAATATGTCAACTGCAGACGAAAATAATTAAATGAATATATGACTTCAAGGACGGGCAAGGGGTTCTGCACACAAACAAGAATGAAAATAATTTATTTCTAAAAATAATAATTGTTTACAGACAGACGCCATTATTTCAGCTCTAATGTCCTACTTATACTGACTTGAGAAGTTTAAATGTCAGTTTATGAATACACGTTCATGGGGACCACTCCGACATACTCAAGTGAGGGTAAATCTTCATCTAGCACAGGGTCCCCATCGTCACTTCCTTTTCTATCTTTCTCTTTGACCTCCTCCCACTCCCACATGCAATGACGTCAGCATGCAACACCGAATCGATTTATACAGCGCATTTCAATCAAGATACAAGATCCCCTGAAAACCCACACGCTTCAAAATTCTGGCCTTATCTTTAAAAACAATGACTCAGTCACCTCCTTTTAGATAAACAATTACTAATCTAATTTGTGGGTGGCAAAGCTAAGTGTCTACATTGTTCAGTGTCTCAAAGAGAAGTTTCGATGAGTGTAAGTAAATGTTGGAAACGCAAACCCTACAAGGTAGATACATGACTTAACTATTTGCAAATTATTAAACTATTTCGGGATGAAGATAAGACGCCCACCAATGTTAACTCCAAAGTGTTCATTTTTGCTTGGGTCGGACAGTCCCCCATTAGACCGGCATTTATGGGGTGCCTAGTGGGCTCGGGTGCTGGGCTCGGAGGTGAGTGAGGTGGACTAGACGCCCACACCTGGGGAGGAACCAGGAACGAAGTAAAGAAACCAGAAAAGAAGCCAGCGGACCATTTCCGCAGTGAAAAACAGAGGCAATTTTCTAGGCATAATTTGGTATTCTCCTTGAAGGGGCTCTGCTGACCTCTCCAAAGCCGGGTCCTCCCCTGTGAGAAGGCTCCCCGGAAAGGTACGGGAAGATCACAGGATAGAGGGTGCAGGAAGGTGTCACAGGGGGTCAGTGAGAGGACGTGGGAGCGGAGAGCAGATGACGTGACAGGGTGGCAGGGGGTCTTAGGAGGCAAGTGCGGCTGGAGCAGATGGAAGGAGCGATCAGGTGAGAGCACCTGGGCGGCAGAGCCGGGCTCACCTGGGGGCTCCCCGGCACTGTGAAGGCATCGTGTTTACACCGAGGAACACGGGATCCAGAGTCGGCCTAACGCACTTGTTTAAAGACGGCCGTGTATGCCATGTGCTGGACACACCGCAGGGACCCAAAAGCAGAGCAGGGACACCAGTTGGGGACCACTGAGATGGCCCCGGTGCCAGGGCCTTGGTGGCTTCAGTCAGATCTGAGCGATGGGAGTCCAGGTGCTGAGAAATGGTCACATTCTAGACCCAAGGACCGAAAGGCAGGATCGGGAGTGACTGAGGTATCTGGCCTTTCACTTGTAACAGGGACAAGGGTGGTGATCATTGTCACAATAGTCGTTTTGGGGTGACTGACAGGTGGTACAGTGTTCATGACAGGCATGGGCCCTCATTTAAATGTCTATCTCACTGACACACATTTAAAAAATTGCTCTTCTTATTGCAAAATGGAAAATAACATCTTTTTAAAACCTAAAATTATGCTAAATACACAGAAATAACAGAGAAGTTGTTTGTATTTTACATAGCCGATGGTCGTAACCACCAATGAATATTAAAGTGAACATAACGGGTTCACCAAAAGGAGTTGTGATTGATATGAATAGGGAACTTTCCCATGCATTTAAGTTATTTTTTAACTTAAATATGTAAATTAAAAATTTTAAACTATATCAGGTGAGAATTCTATTCTACCCATGAAATTGTGCAGAATACAAAACTGGCTAAAGTGCTTTCTTGTTATGTCAATGTCTATTTTTAACTTTAGGTTATAAAGTCACCTAAGGGTTCCAAAGACACAGATGCGCAGTCTTTTGTGGTACTGAGCTAAGCCCGGGATGAAAAGGAATTTCCGTGTGTTCAGTTGAACTGGCATTTATTAAGTGTTGTTCTCTGGTCCTTGGGGATCTCATGGACTAATTAAGGAAAAACACACAGGTAGGTCATAAAACCTACCTCCTCGGGAAGTGGAGGGGGTAATTGTTTTTGAAAAACAACAAAACAACTGAACTTATTTTAAGAAGTTTGGAAACAGGTGAACCACACAGAGTAGAAGACGATGAAGCCCTCAAATATTGGGGTGCAGTAGGGTCATGCTTTTTAAGGTGCAGCTGGGAGAACAGCGGGCATCTGTCTGTCAGACGGTGGTGTGTTTTCTTGGCCCTTAAATTTATCCAAAATTGTGGGGCAGGCGTATTACTATGTTTTTATAATCAGGTTTGGACATGTTATGGAGCAGAAGATAAGATTTGTAGGGCTTTAAAGAAAAAACACAGAATTTAAGGGAGAGGAGTTCTTACAGCAAGTTCCCTTGCAAACGGCCCCCCGGTTCCTGCAGCTACGCAGATGATGGCTCTGACAGGGGTCCGCAGTGGGGGGCGCGAGAGGACGGGAGCATCTATCTGCATAGAGCGCCTCCCAGAGGCAGGACGGAGGCAGTGCTCTGCGGTGCCAGGAAGGGACCCGATCTGGGCTGGCCTCAAAACCACGTCCCCAAGGAACTACCCGAGGAGTTAGGGCGTGGGCGCCCACCCCTGCCTTCTGACCACATGACAAGTCGTGGAATGAGGGAAGAGAATGTGAGAGAGCGTACCGAAGAAGGATACGGGTCAGGAAGAAGGGGATCTTTGCTATGAAATACTCTCAACCATTTCCCCGGCAGTGGGGAATCAATGAAGGCACGTGGGCTGCCCCCCATCCCGTAAGCGTTTGTTTACATGAACTCTGACTGTCTCACTCTGAGCCCCGGTGACTAGAGGAGCCCACTTGGTGATTATCCTTAGCTCTGTCCCCAGAATCAGAGTGCAGGCTGCAGGGTACCCCAGAAGATGAACACAAGGGAAAGCCCTAAGTTTCACTTCTCAGGGCACCCTGGAGCACCCCCAGCACAGTGTGGGGTGGGGTTCAACCACGGTGACCAGCTCCTTTGAGAATTCACAGGCTGGGACATGTCAACCCTATTTTCTTTTTATTTTTTAACCCCATTTTCTCACGTTTCTCTTAAACACAAGACAGCTGTTACCTGGGACACCTGCAACACGGCACCCTGAAATACGAGTTACTCAATGATACTGCTCAACTGATGAAATGTTACTCGTTCTCCTTGGTGCCCATCAGCCCACGCGGAACGTTTATACAGCACCTGGAAGGCGGTGCCGTGAGAAAGCACACTTGGTGGCTGCATCTGTGACCTCTGAGATTTTAAAAAGTATGTCCTAAAATTTCCATCACTGCTGGTGGGGACATAAATTGGTTACAGCCACTATGGAGAACAGTACTGAGGTTCCTCAAAATATTAAGAATAGAATTACCATGTGACCCAGCAATCGCTCTTCTGGGTCTACTCGAAAAACTTGAAAATATTTATTCGTAAAGATCTATGTACCCCGATGTTTACTGCAGCATTGTTCATGGTGGCCAAGACATAGAAACAACCAAAGTGTCCTTCAATAGATGACTGGATGCAGATGTGGCACATGTCACAATGGAGTATTACTCAGCCCTAAGAAAAGATGACATACGGCCACTCGTGACAACATGGATGGGTCCTGAGAGCATCACGCTGAGGAAAACGAGTCAGATGGAAAAAGACAAGAACCATGTGACTCACTCACATGTGGGACAGAAAACGGAAAGCCACAAAGGAACAGGACAAACACACACTCACAGACACAGACAACAGTACGGTGGTTGCCACAGGGAAAGGGGGGAGGGGGAGACTGAAGACGGTAAAGGGGGTCAGACATATGGAAGGAGATGAGCCTGTGGGTGGTGAGCACACAGTGCTACGTGCAGATGAAGTAGCACAGAACGGTACACTTGAAACGTACATAATTAACCAGTGTCACCCCAATAAATTTTATAAAATCAAAAAGCTTCCGTCAATTGCAATGCAGTGCATCCTAAACCTCCGTGTCATCTCAACAGAGGAGGAGACTTTATTCTAGACTTTGCCATTGCGTGGACAGGTATGCCAGGAATTCCGATGGCCTAACAACCTTCCTAGTAATTTGAGTCAGTTGGTGGTACTAGGTCACACATGTCTACGTTACATGCACATACATTATAGTGTTATACACACATAGTCACGCATATAAATACAAATAATTTATATACACATATCAACAATATAAAATATGTATGTATACACGTAAATAAATGAATATATTTTAAAAAGAAAGCGATTCAGAAATGTCTCCTCCCACAATAATGGGATTCATAGTTTTTTCAATTATTTCATTCCAATTTAAATTCCGTCGCATTAATTTTCCTATAAGCCATCATTGTGGGTTCAGAGGACCTGCCCTGTGGGTGCTCCACCTTCCAATAAGTAAACAGCCACAGAAACGGACAAGACTCGGTTTAAATGGACCACTTCTCTTCAAAGGTTCCTCAGTGCTGGGGCGGAACCGACTGGAAGGCTGGAACCCCAGTTCTGAACCACAAAAGGCGCTGGTTTTACTGCACTGTCCAGTGTTAGTGCTCGGCATCATTCATGCAGGAACTCTTCAAAAACCTTCCGTGTAGAAAGGTCCCAGGTTAAAAAAAGTGTCCTTATTTATTGATTGTCTAATCATGCCTTTAAAAGAACACCTGACACATCAATGCCTGGGTTTGCATTTTTAAGGCTTTAAGAATTTTCAGATAGTTCTGGCGTTACTACATCCTTTTTTCTTCCAGACTAGAAGGCAGGCTAACGCGGACGGTTAACTCTCCGTTCCCAGCAGAGGGCTGATGCCAGAGCAGGGCGTTCGGGAAGAATCCGCTTCATTTTTAAATCCGGCACACTCTGGTGGCAGAACCCTGGGTTTTTGTTTGTTTGTTTGTTTTGTTTTCTTTAAAGCCTCCATAATCAGACCCTGTGGCTCCTGCCCCAAATCCCTAAAGGATCCCCGTCACCCTCAGGAAATCACAGACCTTGGTGTCCCATCCTGTGTGACCTGCCCGTCTTCTCTCTGCCTCCACGACTCGTCATTCTCTCTCGGTCACGTTCGGCCTCGACTCCTCTGGGCTTCCGGAACGCCTGAGCGGCGCAGTGCGCAGTCCTGGCTGCCGCGGAGTGGCTTCCTGAGTGGCTTCCTTCCCATCACGCAGGGGTTCACCCAACCCAACTACCCACCAGGGACAGGGGGCCTGCCCAGCACGCTCCGCTTCTGTGGGTTCCTCCTTGGCTCCGTGTGGCAGCTGGGACGTGGCACGTTCTGATTGTGTGCTCTTCTGCCCCACCCCCACCCAGAGGGCTGTGAGTGCTGTGGGGTGGGGACCCCAGCACATTTGTTCATGGCAGAACCCCACACACAGAGGCAGGTGCCTGGAACATGGCAGGTGCTCTGTATTATTTTTCGAGGGAACGCAATTTTCAAAATTTGAAAATTTCAAATTAAGCCAATGTTCACAGTCTACCCTGCAGGGGAAAATGTCACATTCCAAGCAAATTAGGATGTAAGAACAAAGACTCCTGGGACCTGAGGAGAGATCTGAGAACCTCAGAATACTAGGAAACTACAATCACAAGGACACTGACCCAGCAAACGTTATGCGCGCATGAAAATCGTCCTTCTTAAAGCTTTACCTTTGCAGGCCACCGAGGGGGAGTAATTCTTCGCACGAGTAAAAGCCAACACTGAGTAGAAATGCTTCCGCACTGCACACACCTGCATCTTGTTGGTAGGCGCCAACGCGGAATATATTAGCTAAGAATAGATATGCAGATGTCTTGTTTTCCTTAATGCAGAAAAGACACAAAGTCACGTGAACTAGTGATCCTCAGGCCCGTGGCTGAACAGCCCAATTTCATTACATGGACTGGGGCTACAGGGAAAGGGACGGATGCGTAGGAACAATAAGGGAGCGTGCTCGTGATCCAAAATCTTCACGTTCTGCCGCCACTCTTCAGACATAAAAATGAAAAAAAGGTAAACCGGAAAACATTATCATCTATTGATTCATTTTTTTGGGGGGAGGGGCTGTTTACTGCAGAAAAAAATTAAATGTGGAGGCTGGAAGACAAGCCAAGAGGGGAGAAATGTGACTTTGTAAATGGACAGACACTACGAAAGCTGTGGGCTCTTTATTTACAGAAATACCCGTGCTTACAGCGGGGAGGAGCTGGCCAATCTGAACGACAAAAGGAAGGAAACGGTCATTTACTCTGAAGTTTTTGAAAAGGGATTTTCATAACTAGAACTGGCACTTACCCACCACACACCAGAACTTGCTTTTGAGACCATGTGGTCGTCAGGACGGAAAAAGTCCACGTGATAAAGCCAAACTGGTCACAGGGACAATGCTGTCAGTGGGGGGACTCCGGAACTGTATCTGCAGGCGGACAGCTCCCCAGAGCAGGAGGTAGGAGGGACCCTCCAGGCAGAGGGGCGGCTTCCCAGAGTTCCCAGGGACTGAGAGAGAATTTGCCTTCCTGGCACTGGCTGTGCAGGAAGAGGAATGCCCTGCCCCACCGCGAGAACGTCCACGTCCTAATCCCCGAAACCTGTAACTACGTTTGTGGCCAGGGGGAGTTAAGGTTGCAGACAGAATTAAGGAGGCTCATCAGCTGACCTTAAAATAAAGAGCTGATCCTGCGTCACCTGGGTGGGGGCAAGTGTCATCATCAAGTTCTTGTAAAGGTGGAAAGGGGAAGACCAAACGTCAGAATCAGAAAGATGGCAGTGTGACAAAGACTCGCCCAGCTCCCACTGGCTTTGAAGACCGGAGGCACCATGGACTCAAGGAAGGTGGGCAGCCTTGAGAAACCAGACAAGGTGAGAAAATAGGTTCTACCCCAGCACCTCCAGAAAAGAGCCAACGCAGTCCCGGATTCCAGCCCAACGAGGCCGACTTTGGACGCCGTGCTCCAGAACTATCAGGAAACCACACCGTGCGGAGCCACTGCGTTCGTGTAAGTCGTTACGGCTCCTGGGGGGCCCACGCAGCTAGTCCACAGGCAGACTCGTCCGGCTCAGGTCGAGCTCGGTGTCTTAAGCAGCACTCCAGGCTCCGCTGGGTAACAAGGCAGCTGCTCTTGCCGGCTCACTCACGGACAGCAGGGGTGGCCGTGCCTGCCCACTTCCGGTGCCGAGTCGCTGCCCCCATAGTCAGCACCAACACGTCACCCCCGCGTTAGCCACCAGCGTTCCCTTGGCTGCTGGCTGAGGTGCACCTCCATCGTCTGAGCAAACTGAAGTCTGGGAGGACCAAGGAAATCTCATTTCAGTATCTGCTCTGGATAGAGAAGCACCAAGAACAGGGTGTTCGTTATTCGTGGCCGATTTTCTTGACTCCGTGGCTAACCCAGTGGACACTGTCCACCAGGCTTACGTGATTCTCTTTTCAGATAACTTCACGGAGGAAGGACGAAGTCTTCCTAAGGGGGCAGGTTGCAGACTGCATCGGTGAGCCCGTCTGCACGGGTGACTCACTCTAACTAGTGTCTTTCCCAATGATCACTCTAAAGAATCCAACGTGGCCAATGGGGGGGGAGACGTTCGGGTGCTTCGGTTTTTGTCCTATTAACTAACTTTTCTATAAACCAGGTCGGAGGGAGGCAGCCTTCCAGGAGTGTTCCTTCTCCATCGTTTTCGGGCTCCTGCCGGCAGGTCCCACTGTAGCTGGATTTGTTCTGATAATGAATCATAGGTTGGGCCTATGATTTCTCTGTAGAAGAGGATGAAGCACCAGAGGAAATTCAGCAGGAGAACCCAGGTTCTGAGCCTCCTGTTCATGGATCTAGTGGACCCGTCCGGTATAACCAAACTTGAGAACTTTTGAGCAAATCGCTGCACTAACTCAGAGTTTTGGGGTGAACACCTTCTTCCATCAGTGTTTTCTGAAATTCTTCAAGGTCTAACAGGAATTGCAGGCCTCACTGTCCCCCTGGGAATCAAGCAATCTCTGCTAGTACCCAGGAGCAAGCCACTGCTTGCCTTTCAAAAGTAGTACCTAAGGGTGCACGGCCGTCAGCATGAAGGGGGTCTCTGCTGCCCCTACTGGCCCTTGCCATGAACCCCAGCCTCTTTGGGTGCCCATCACTGTTTGGGGAGAGCAGCTTGAGGACTTGGGGCACCCAGAAGACCATCACAGCTTTTAAATGTTTGGGACCATCTTCAAAGTGACTTCCTTTCTTTTTCTGTCTTTTCCCCCTTTTCTTGTCTTTTCTTTTTTCTTTTTTCTGATAGAACTTCATTCCCCCAAGTATGAGGTATGATTTCTCTGGGACCAAGGAGTTCTACCAAGTATTATGTTTCTTATTCATTTCAGGATGGCATCAGGGATCAAACAAAATGAAAAATCATCAGTGGCGACGTCTCCCTGATTCTTCACAATTCCCTTGTGGGGTCACCCACACAATTCTGCAGCGTTTATGAGCCAATCTCACCTTGTCATGAGTTACCCAGTTCCAATTCTGTCAGTGTGTTCTTCAGTTTTCTATCAGAGTATCTTCCATCATCAGTAAATTGGGTCCCTTCATAGGAATTTCGGACACGGGAGGGAGTTAACATCCTTTTCGTAAGAACGTTCAAATGGATTTTATGGTCTCTCAGGTAAAGGCAAAGTGAGATTGGCTTTTTCTCAGAAATGGGGATTGAAAATAAAAGGAATCTCCTCGATCGGTGACAGCACTGAAATCCCTGGCGATTGTGGGCAATCCCTGGGGACTGTCCTTATTAGCTTGAACGCTGTCGGATACTGTCAAAGCCCTCGGGACAACTACTCGGTTCAGACTGATAATCCATGAAGTCAACCTCAACAAGCTGACCACGTTGGTCAAATGAGTCTTTTGAAAGAGGAGGTGTTGTGAGCCAGGGGAGCAGTCCCTACCGTCCCCTTTGTCAACACGGACACCGCCAGTCCCTCCCCGGGAAATCTATCTCGGGGTTGTGACAGGGTTGCGTCTGGCTGGCCAAGGACCTCTCACTGACCTGCTCAGCTCGGGCCACCATGTTTGTCATACCTGTTCCCCTCAGTGTTACGAGCGCGAACCGTCGCTGTGGTCTGCACAGGAGCTCCGTCGGGGCCGTGGGCATGAGAAATGACCTTCTGTTTTTGAACAGTGACCTTTCCACCCTCTCCCCAAACAACCTCTAATTCTTTATCAAAAGGCCGGGTAAAATTACACCGATTAAAGCCCAGACACTGCAGCTTCTGGGCCTCCTGCCAATCAAACAAGCCTGAGCATGTGGCCTCCCCTCTGCTGCTGGGGGAGTTCCAAGAGTACCCCAGCCCCACCACGTGCAGGGGGGTACCCAGCTGCCCTTGTTCACCCTGTCACACGACGACTCCTCCCACCACCAAACAATCAGAGGGACGCTTTCTGCTCCAACCCACAAGGCACCGTTTCACCTTTACAGGTGACATTCTTTGTGTCTTCAAGATGTGAGAGCAAAACAGAGGGGCGATACTTACGAGGGAAGCCTCTTGTGCCTGGTGTGCTCCTCCGTGACGTGCAAAGGCCGTGGCCATCCGCATAAAACGTGAACCCTGAGTATGTTCGCGTTATGTGTAAGAGAGCGGGGACAGTGGGAAGATGGCCCCCTTTTCCCTTGGTGGCTCAGAGAAAGGGAGAAAGTGGCTTAACGGTCGCAGGTGGTGGTGACAGAAAAGCCAGCAGTTAAAGCAGAATTAAATGGAGGAAGCTTTGGGGAGCAGGGGAGGTCTGGGAGTTGCCTTGGGGTTTGAGGTGGATGCTGATAGGAGCTTCCAGTCCTCACACCCTCCAATCCAGCTTCCGACCTTCGTCCCCAGGGCCCCCTTCGTTCAGTCCACACAGCTGTGTCTCAAAATGAACTCATCCGCCCCCCCCGCCCCCAGGGGCACTGTCATCGTCTCTATTTTCCTTGCGCCTCTGCCCCGGACAGCAGATACACACAAACCACAAGGACGGCAGGGGGACCACTGCCTTCTAAGCAGTGACCGCTGGCGATGCGTTTTCAGCACTCTCCCCGGGACACTCTTGGCTGCTACCCACGAGTACAAAGAGACGGGATCAATAATGTTATTCGCCGCTGCTGTGGTTCCACCACGGCTGGAGTTCAGGGGTGTTTGGTTTAGGGAGGCTTTTGAGAGCTGCCCCGGAGCGCCTGGCCTCTTTATCTGCCACTGTTTCCAGGAAAATACATCTTAAATCGTAAGATTCTTTCTTTCGAATCATCTTTGGAAACTGAAGACAGCCTCTGTACATGCAACGGAAATGCAGAAATCATTGCACACATACAATTAAATACAAACCAAAGAGTCAGTGCCTCCTCCGTGTTTCACTTTTTATTCCAGAGGCAAATTAGTTAAGAAGGATTATCAATGCAGAAGAGCAATTTGAATTTTGAAGGGCTCTTAACAAAATCGATATTTTAAAAATTTCTTTCACTTATATTACGGGTTTGGTTAAAAAGTGCTCGGAGCTACCAAACGAAAATTGTCATCCCATCACCATCACCTACAGCTTTTCAGGAAACATTTAAAAACACTTGTAGTGATGACGTGCACCTCTTAGGGAAGAGATGCGGCCCAAACCCCCTTGGGTTAGTTTTGGAATAAAGACACACTTCTTCCAGTAAGGGTCAGATTCTGAATGACAGAAATGTGGCTGAGCTAGAAATCTGCGTACACTCAGGTAGGTCAGTCGAGGCTCTGGTCCACGGCAGGAGGGGCCAGTCCTCCGAGGCATCTGGCTCCAGCAGTGTCCCACATTTCCAGGATGCAGAGAGAAGGGTCCCCAACATTTGCCATGCCAGCAGGTCGAAGAGGTCTGAAACTTTGGCTTTCGAATGAAATGGAATGGTAACATCGGTGAAGAGGGAAACAATGGTCAGAGGCTCAAAAGGGGTGCGTGCAAGACCACTTACTCCGAGTGGATTAAGGACAGAGACAGCAGACACACGGGCAAGCACGGAACGCGGAGAGGTCACAGACAGAAGAGCGTCCCACAGCGTGTGTCTGCGATGGCGGCTTCCTGGTCGTTTCTATCAGAGTTTTGATAGAATGTTCTCTGTAGTGTATCTGTCGGGAAAACACGAGGACCGGGAAAAACACAAGCGTGACAGAGAGACAAGATGCCTCTTCCTTCGTTCAACAATTTAGAGACTTCTCCCCCGGCGACAAGGTGTAATGGCTGTGTGTCAGCGGCCATAGAAAAAGCGTTGGCAGGAGGCCGGGGGCAGGGTTTTCGGCTCTGGCTCCCCAGTCCGGGGAGCGGGATGTGACCGGGAACCCGAAGGCAGCTCAGGGCGGATGCAAACCTGGGTGACACCCCTGGAGGAGGGATGAATTCGTCGTGCACAGGTCTTTTAGCAAATGGCTACAGGCGCTCTCATTCAGAAATGTGCCGAGGACACAAAGGATGGAGGGACACGGCTAGGTTCAACCCGGTCCTCTGTGTGTGAGACAAATGAAAAGGGACTGACATTTAGACAGGTCACTTGTTTGTGACCTGACGGAGGCTCTGACACGCCCAGGTTAGGGAAGGAGAGAGAAGAGCTCACGGGGGCAGGAGCGGGAGGCAGAAGGGCAGAGAGGTGTAAGAGCGACATGTGAAGGAAGCGGGTGGCCGAGGGTCCCCGAGCACCGGCGTCGCTGCCGTTTCCTCAGTCCCATTTCGCCGTCAGGAGAAAGGCCACCGTGTTGTGTCTCCAGGTGCCTTTATCTCTGCTTCTTTCTCGTTATGCCAAAAGGCTGTGCTGCTGACTTCCCCTCCCACGGCACGGGGACAGAGCCACCCAGTTGGAGTCCACCTCAGTGGGGTCCTCTCGCCGTCCATCGTGGTCATTCCGGCCCGGCCCATTAGCAGTGCCGCCTACTTACCATCTCCTCCGCTGAGGACGGCGCGTGGCCCCTTCTGCTGGGAGCACAT
>PVJL010002870.1:124152-177777 GCA_004026885.1 Lyroderma lyra | reverse complement strand
TGCCCCACCTCTAGACAGATGCCCCACCTCTAGACAGATGTCCCACGTCTAGACAGATGTCCCACGTCTAGACAGATGCCCCACCTCTAGACAGGTGTTCCACCTCTAGACAGATGCCCCACCTCTAGACAGGTGTCCCACCTCTAGACAGATGTCCCACGTCTAGACAGATGTCCCACGTCTAGACAGATGTCCCACGTCTAGACAGATGCCCCGCCTCTAGACAGATGCCCCACGTCTAGACAGATGCCCCGCCTCTAGACAGATGCCCCGCCTCTAGACAGATTCCTCACCTCTAAATAGATGCCTCCGCTGTCAATCGACGTAAAGGGCCAATGGAGTTATATCCGAGGGTCAGCAGTCATTGGAAAGCTACGTTTTCATGGCTCAAGAGCCCTTATTGAACACTTAGTGGTCACTGGCTTGGTGACTTTATTAACACAACTTGGGTTTTTTCAGTGACATTTTAATATCTTAACGCCTCCACCAAATTCCTTTGCGTTTTGTACCCAGGTCACATGAGCAAGCACACTACCTGCTGCTGCTCCCGCATCTACGCGGTCTGGGCAGACGGCTCCCTTCACAGAGCAGCCACGTCAGGTCCTGGCTGAGGGCTGGCATTTTCATGTAAATGGCACGTTTTATATCAATGTCAGATGAGCCGCGATGCTGTTGAAACACTGAAACCTTCTGACCAGCTGACGAGACAGGATTTGCAGGAAGAAGGTGACATTTCTGACGCATTGCATCTCTGAGGTTTTGATGTATTAGTTGATCTTTCCCCAGATGGCTAGCGATACAGACACTCTTGTCAGTATTTTCAATATAATATAAAAAGGTACCTTTTTCCTTTCCCTATACTTTTTACTTAAATTTTTTTGTTGTGCAATTACCTATTCTGACATTAACTCTCATGCGTGGGGCTAATGAAGGTAGAAACCATTGTGACAATGTGCCTCATGTTACAGAAGGGCCACAATGCATTATCCCCTTGAAGACCATTGTCCAACCAGAAAATTCTTGGAGGCAACAAAAAGTAGCACCTGTTCTCATGATCAGCACCTGTGCACTAGGAAAGGTGACCCAGGATGTCGTATTGGTTTTCAGTGTGTTCCTGAGAAGATGGTGCACTGTGTGTGTGCATGTGCGTGTGTGCACGTGCATGTACATGTGTGTGCGCAGTCATGCATGTGTGCATGTGAGTGCATGTGTGCATGTACAAGTATGCGTATGTGCTTACAGATGTGTGTGCGCGCGTAGCATGGGTGTGTGCACGCGTGCGTGTACATGTGTGCACGCACTCATGCACGTGTGCTCATGCATGTGTGCATGTGCAAGTATGTGTATGTGCTCATGCATGTGTGTGTGCATGTGTGTACATGCATGTGCGCACGCTCATATGTGTGTGTGTCCGTGTGTCTGTGTGTGTGTGTGTGCAGCGATGAAGGCAGACAGAGTGACATTGTTGTACTTCTAGAAAAGGTCATATGTCTTGGTCATTTCTTCCCTGAAAGAGAAAGAAAGATGTTTTATCCTTAGAGAGCTTGACGAACACACGTCAGACACAGAGCACATTACAGCCACGGCACGTGCAAAGGAGTATATTCCAGGTGTGGTGTGTACAGGTTTCATGGTCACTTCACTCACTCAGAGGAGCAATCGATCTCTGTTAGTTTTCTTACGTCTTCCCCGGGCTCCTCCGCCCTGTATTTCACATAGAAAGTATCTGCTGAAGGGGGTGAGTATAGACAGTGATGCATTATATTGGGAAGGACAGGAAGCTTCAGTTGGGATGCTGGGGGCCCCACAATGCGGCTCCAGTCGGGGTGCAGGGGCCACGCCACGGGGCTCCAGTCGGGGTGCAGGAGCTGCACTAAGAGTCTCCAGTCAGGGTGCAGGGGCCCCGCCTTGCGGCTCCGGTTGGGGTGCAGGGGCCACGCCATGGGGCTCCAGTCGGCGTGCCGGGGCCACGCCCTGCCTCACACCGGCTCCTGTTTCTGACCCCTCCTCTGGCTCCAGCTCTACATGCCCCATCCCCCGGCCTGATAGGTACGTTTCCCTGGTCCATTCGTTGCCACATACTGTCATTTCCCCCAAACTGCTGGAACCCCGATTCTATTACTTTCAACACTGAGAACAGTGAGAACAGAATCTCAAGACCGCCCTCCACGTCGCACGGATTCCTCCTTTCTCATCATCTGATAGTTCAGGGGATCTCAGAGCAATGACATTTCCAGAAAAACATCCACATTTATGTTTTTCTTTTCTTGCTCAGAAACACGTGGTTACGTCTTCTTGCCTACCGGGTGACGCTAAAACTCAAGGCCCGGCGTTCGCAGCTCTCCAGCGGTTCCTGCTCAGTGCGGTCCCCTCGCTGGCACGCGCGTCTGCTGTTGGGCAGGCCCGCACTCCGCGCTGAGTCGCGTTGAACCCGATTCCCCGAACACGGCCGACGGCGCGGCAGCTCCGCTCCGCCTCCAGCTCTCTCTGTCTGCACCCCCCGCGAGCTGCCAGTCCCGGGTCGCTCGCCACCTTCTTCAGGAAGCCCCTCTCTGGCTGCAGAGTGGAAATGCCTTTATTTGTCCACGTGCTGATGTCTCGTGAGCCGATGGAGCACCGAGAGGATGTGTTGGGACACCCAGAACGCACCACGTAGTGCTTTGTGCACGGAAGGACGAACACATTAGAACGTTGTTATTTCTGAAAGATTGAAGGTGATGAGAGGAAACTCTCTCTCCCGCGTGTCCGAGAGCTGTCCCTCTATCTGACTTAACCTGAGTTGGCTCAGGAATCAGATGCCGTCCCCTCATTTGTGACTTTCTGTTCTGGCTTCAGGGGGTTAACGCGGACATGGGTGTGTGTGGTGAGTGCGTCTGAGCAGCTCCGACCTGCAGCGCGGCAGGGCCGAGGCTGCACGGGGACTGTGCACGCCAGACGGGTGAGCATCGCGTCTGATCAGCCGAAAGGGCAAATGTTAAATAAGATATATAGTCCATGAGCATATCTAGATATACAACTAAAGCATATCACATACAATTTTCGTTGCAATTTATATTAAATTGCCAGACTTGACTTAGTAATCAGTGGAGAAAAAATTCGAGCTCCCCTATAGTTTAGCTTGAGTGATTATTCAGGAAAATATTCTGAACCTGCATTTGAAAGCCATTCTGAATAAATTTTGTTCTGATAAGTATTTGCCTTGAATACCAAGTTTCCTGCCTCAGATCAACACAAAGTGAAGACCAGAAACTCAAATAAGAGGAGGAGACTAATTAACATGGGATTCCATCCCTAAGCTACCTTATTGTTTATGATATTTTTTCTACCTTTATGTCAGTGCAGAGTGAAAAGGAAAACGCTGACTGAATGGTGGGTAAGTCTAAAACATGTCCAACTCAGCTCGAAAAAATATGCAGGGCTTGGGTCGTTTCATATATCCGAAGGTGCCATTATAGACTAGAGAGAATTTTAAATTAAGGAAATTCAAAATCTATTTCAGGATTAGTTTTGCACTTGCCGTAAGGTTGTAAGTCTTTCCCTTGCTGATATAAATATATATTTCAGCCACATATGGTGAGACGAGGACATGCATGACATGATTTTGTCTCACGTGCTAGTTGGTGGTCCCATGGAATGGAGTCCCCAAGAGGAAGCGCAGCAGGCCTTGACTTGAGTGTATCGGAGCCTGCAAAGAGATTCTTCTGTGCGACACACTGCGTTTCTCAGTCATAGCTGATTTTTTTTTGGACACCAGAGACAAAATGAGACCAATGCGAGATTCTTAAGTTCTAAAATGGTTCAGGATCGCCAACTGCCTTTTAAACGTCCTTCTTCCCATTGCCATGCCAGACCGCCTTCCTAGATAGCTGAGCATCCACAGCGGATGGCTCCAAGGTATCACAGATTTTCAAATCAAAAGTGATATTTGCTTCTCTCAATCAAATTAAAAGCAGAAGACTCCCCCCACTGGGGATTGGTTTAATCGAAGAGAGTCATAACGTAAATAATCACGAAATTGATTAACTATAATTGTGGTAATTTCATTCAGTCCTGGAAAGTCTGCTAGTTCCACAGGCTCTGTCATCCGTGTCCTACCAGGCCACATTTAAAGTTGAGTCACAAGTTTTCATTATTAAGCTTATGGAGGAGGCGCTTGTGCAAAACCCTTGCTAATCAATTGTAATTCACTTTTCCTCACTATTGATCGTCGACTGCAGTCTAACACTGTAACCTCATGCACTCTAATATTGAGCATCTATTACACTAATAGTCTCATCCAGACACTAGGAGCTGTGTGTGGCCCAAAGACATGATATATATAAGGCAGCTGACATGCCCAATGCAGGTAGAAAACAATGAAGTGGAAAAGTATCTAACAATAAAGTCAGTGTGAGGAGAAATGTGGTGGTTTGGGTCATGAGGAAACAACTGGAAGGATCAATCACACTCTTAAAATCCCAAAGGTCTTTCTTGAAGTCTCCATTTTATAGATGAGCCACCTCCCAACGGTCCAGGGGACACTTATCAGAAGGTTTGGGCGGCTGAGGTGGTGAGTCTCCATGCCTATCGCCTATGTGTGTGTCCCACGTGCTCTGTTAGGCACGAACCCGTGTCCTTGTCTTGTCTGCTCCTCACCACTATGACTCATGTTAGTTTCTGGAATGTCATTGTTTTCTTCTGTGTCGGCCGGTGTGACAGAGACGAGCTAGGGGTTCATTGACCCTCCTGGACCCACAGGCGTGCTGTTTCCCAGACCCCCTGTCAGGCAGTTTAGGGCCACGAGACAGCCACTGTGCCAATGGGCTGTGGTGGCTCGTGCCCCTCCCGAGCCTGACTTGTAGTTGTTTATGTGATGCTCAGCTCTGTCTCTGTCTTCCATCCCAGATGAGAAGAGACACAGTCAGAGACGGCAGAGCTGAGTGCACAGCCACTGCTCGTGAGACACTGTCCTGAGCATCGCTTGGGATGCCCAGCTTGTGATTGAGAAGGGAGCCTTCGCTGTGCTGAGCTCATTCATTAAGGCATCGCTGTTACCTGACGCACAGGAATCAGCGTATGTTGTACGAGGTGTAAAATCACCTGGTGGTTGGTTGTGGGAGGGGAGGCAGGGACCAGAGGCTGGGAGCCTGCACAGCCCTCCTCCGGGTTGCAGGGAGACATCCTCGTAGGGCGACGTCAGGTGTGCTCAGGGTCATCTTTGCTTGCTTGCTTGTTTGTTCATGGTTTATGGTTTGTAATTAATTCTTCTTTTGTTGGCCCAGAATTCCTAAGAAGAAAGGCCTCTCCGACATTTCACTGACTTGTTTAGAAAAATCATATTGTCACTTCAAGATACCACTGCATACAAACATGTTTTCTCTTCTAGCCCCAAAGCCTCGGCTGACCGGGGACGGGTGGGGAGCCCTGGAAGCTTCCACTTCCCTCCGGAGCCATGCCGTTCAGCCTTGCAAGGTGCAAGCCCTTCCTACTGGATGGTAATAAAAATAGAACCCAAGGGCTTCAAAGGTGTAAAGGGTCAGAGGGTATTTACTTGTAAGGAAAAGTAATCTCTGTCTCTGTTATCTGTGTCACAGTCGGCCAAGTTTAAACCTGAGTTGAAAGTTTTCATTATTAAGCTTATGGAGGCACTTGTGCAAAAACTCTTGCTAATCAATGGTAATTCCGATGCACAAAAGCATCTTCTATCACCGTTTGGGGCAGAGACTATTGGTGTTGTAGCAACATTGAAATGGATGGCAGTTTTGGATTTGGGCAATACTTACTTACTTGGCATGACCCACGCGCTTTAGGTCTTCCCACCTGGTGTTGTATTGCGTTAGGTCTTATTCCTAAGTCCTTTCACAACTTTATTGGTATTTTTTGTTTTTTAGGCAGGGGTAGAGACGTATTACTATGATAAAATAATTCAGCTAGAAGATATTTAGGTCATAATACTGTCTGTGTTTTTATTCGTAGATGAACCGACATGGCAAAATCACTCTTGTTCCAAGAACAATGACTTTAATACTTTCCTGGTTGCTATTTTATCGCAAGTCCTATCTTCAAATTAGTCATTGCATGGAAGTCTGAAGAATAAACTGGATTAAAACTGAACCTCCCAGTGAGATTATGCAGAAAGCCAGGGGTGGGGGGTTGCATTGCGGACACCCCTGACTTAAGGCCACCCGCCACCCAATACACAGCTGAAGAGGTCCTGAGTGTAGGGTCCCAAGCAGGGTTAGACCTCCAATCAGAATTTAATTGTAATCCTTCCTGATTTCAAATTAGTGTAACTGCTTTCATCTAGCACTGGACCTGGAGACGGAAGGGGTCGCTTCTTGTCCTATCCCAATCGTTGTCATCACGAGTGATAGATATTGTAACCCCAGGTGGGACCACATCATCCGGCCAAATGAGCTTCCACTCACAGACATGCACCGAAGAACTCTCTAGCATCAGGACTGACCCGTAAACTCATGTATAATTCTCTCCACGTGTCTTGCTACCAGAAGTTAAAGATATTATTCCATCAACTCATGTGATACGACCGAGCTGAAGACGAACTTTGGCTTCCACCACAAAGGGGTCGCGCGGCCTTCACTCGCGTCGTAGCCGAAACAGCGCAGGGTCCCCGCGCTCATGGCGCCGCGCGTGGTCCGCAGTGGCATATGCATGTGGTCCAGGGGCTCTCAGAGTCCCACGAACAAAGCCACGCGGCCTCTGCCAGCCTTCCGGACCCTCACCGCCGCGGGGCACCCGGCCGCGGCTCCCTGTCAATCTCCCGCTCCGGGCGCCCTCGGTGCCGCGGGTCTGTGTCCCATATGCAAATGCCCCGTGAATGAGCTTCCTGTTTGGTAAGCTAGGCTGCACCTGTAACATGTGGGATTGAGTTAAAAATGACAAGCGGACAAGCACAGGCACATTATCTTGACAAACTCAGCCTCCAAAAATTACCCTGAGCCTGAATTATTAAAATAACAAGGAATATTTCACTCAGCTCTGCAGAAATGATCCTAATGGTCCACTTTAGCTCACCCCTTTCAGTCTCTGAGATCGGTCCATTTACATCGTGGCTTGCAAATTCTTCAACTCCCATTAGAGAAAAGCCAGCAGCAGCCCGATGCGCCCTCATTTATTTTAATAACCTGCCAAGCAGACATGAAAATGTTAAAGTTGGAAGGCTGTAACATGACAGTGTCCTGGCTTGTCAGAGCCATATTATAACCTAGTTAAAATACTTTCTTTCTCCCTCTCATGTCTTCTCAGGTAAGTGGGGAACTAATTGTCAAATTACTAATTTTGTTGGCATTAATATCAATACTAAGACAAGAGGAGCATGAACTGTTGGGCGAGAGGTTTTTTCTCCGCCTTCTGCTGCTGATGGGGAGATTATCTGGGAATCAAGTGAAGAATTAAATTTGTATGATCCACTTGCTGTTTGCTACTACTAAGCCGTTTCTGCAGGCCAGCCCCCGTCCCCGTCAGCCGGCCTGTTGGGGTGCTGGGCTGGGCGTGCGGGGTTGCCACAGTAACGAGCCGATATTAGGTGTTTACTTGGTGTGCACGTCGCGCAGGCACACCGGGCGGCGTGACCGTGAGGCGCCCACGCACTGGCTGCGCGTCACGTGCTTCCATGCAGAGCGCTTTCAATCTGGTCACAGGTTTTGTGACCAAAATCTGGATCATGCCCATTGTCCTGGAAAAATTATTATCATCAGGACCAGGAACTCTCAAACGTGTCCTGCTTTGAGGGCAAATGATATTATTCTTGCAGTTACAGGTAACAAATCTTAAAATGTGGATTATTCACACGGTGTCGCTTACAGCCCGCTTCCTGCGGTCCGAGGACTTGGTGAGGGCAGGGTGGAGGCGGGGGTGAGAGCGACAAGCGAGGTCCTGTAGCAGGCGGTGGAAAGGCTGTAGGAGGAAGTGACCAGAAGGTCCAGCTGTAACCACTTTCCTTCGGGGGCAAAGTTAAGGGAAATGGCTTCCTAGTGGGGGTCTGTGGCGCCGTCCGACGGCTGGGCTTTGCCCTGGGAGAAAGGCGGTCCCCGGCAGTGGGACCCCGGTCGTTCTCTTCCTGTCCCTTAGGCCTACCAGAGAGGAAGTGCCAAAGCTGGTTACAAACGTGTTTTTTCGTAATTACTCACTTATTTCTTAACTATATACACAGTAAAAGTAGCCTCTTCACCGTCACGTTAGGATGTACAAAACGGATCGTGCCACGTGATGTCCCTAAAGGGAAACACTGGGACATTGCTGAGCCATCACCCACTTCAAATACTTAATTTGCTCAGCAACTCCTTCCCGGATACTGCTGTTCCAAATGCTAAGAATCTGATGCAGAGAAGACAGACACTCCTTTTCCTTTAGCATTTACTCTTAAATGACAAGTAAAGGGGACTTTTATAAAGCACCCCAAATCAGCCAAAACTTTATATATATGGACACTTGGGCTTCCACTCAAGATGGACCAATAGAGCGTGAATTTACCTTCTCCCAAAACAACAACAAAAATGGACCAAGTGTATGAAACAATGATTTTTATGATACTGGCAAAAAAGAACAGTAACTCCTGGGAGCTGGAGAACAAAGTGAATCCCATAATTGGCCCAGTGATGGCCTCAAAATAGTTTCCAGGCCACAGGGTAGGGAAGGGGGACCCAGGAGGAACCGGTGAGCTTTATGAACTGAGCAGATAGACCTAAAAATCTAGGAAAACCAAAAAGAGTAGAATTTGCATTTCAGACTCCGGGAGAGATGACAACTTCCAGAAAGAGAATGTTGATCTGCAAATGGTGTCCTCAAGCATTCAGAAGGTCACTCATCAGTGCAGGTGTGAGAAGAATCTGCACAAGGATGGGGAAAGAGCCTCGTGGGAGCTTTGGAAGAAAAAGTGCCTGACACCCAGACAGGCTGAGGATTAGCACCTGCTCCCACAGATGGCACGCAAAGCCTCATCATTCGAACGGCATCAGGTATAAGCACTCAGAGGACTGTTGTCTTCGTAGTGCAGAAAAATTAGCCCCCCACACACAACTGTCTGGTATATATGTATAAGCTGGCCTATCCCTACAAATCTTGAAAGCGATAACTGAAAGAACCAAATGATTTATAAGAAATTTGTGTAGATCTTTGGAAATCTAAAGTAAAAAGTATTTATAAAATAAAAAAAATACTCAGCACTTAAAAAAGGTCAGAATGAATGATAAATGACGAATGCCCAGAGTTTCGCTGTTGGAGGTTACAGATGAGCAGGGGAGATGGCTAGAATGGATTAGAGTGGCAGACATTCGTATGAGCTCGTAAGTAGCTTAATACAGATACAGCTGTTACCTGTGCACATTTTATAGAGATTTATATGCACACAGGTTACCCCCCACACACATATGTTCTTTGCTCTGTCAGATGAGAGTGTAGAAATAATACCTTCTCTAATAAAGACACTTACAGCTCATCCAGGTAATCAAGATAATCCTTCTGACACCACATTCTTTACTTAATCACCTTTACAAAGTTCCTTTGCCATATAAGTCACTTTCATAAGTTCTAAGATTTAGGTTGTAGGTACATTTGGAGGAATTCAACCTCCCACAATGACCTTGGAACATCTTGTAGTGAAAGTTAAGAATTACTAACAAAAAGAATGATGTGGGTGTGTCATAGGGACACAGGAATCAGGATGCAACTGACAGAGCCCCTTCTGGCCAAATCCATGACAGTTAGAAAAATAAAGTGGTTTTGAATTATACTCCAGAGTACAAAATACATGTCCATGACTCCATGCTGAATAAATGATTGAATAACTATATACATGATTGGGAGAGAATTCCAAATAATGTATATATTTATTCTTCCCCTACTCTTTAGTATGGGCTGTGAGAGCAACTTTACACTGGAGAAACCTGACAAGCACTAACCCCCCAAGATGATTACTATCAAGGTCAATAGTTGTAAGTCACACTGATGGTGCATACCTTTGGCGTGATGTAATGATAATGACACATAACCCAAATATAATCATAAAAAAGAAAATCCGGTAAATTCTACTTGAGGAACATTTTACAAAATGCTTGACCTGTATTCCTCAAAGCCGTTAAGAACATAAAGAAACAAGACTGTCTGACAAACTGTCACGGCCAAGAGGAACCTAAGAAGACATGATGATGACATGATGATTAAATGTAATGTGGGATGCTGAATGAAATCCCAGGACAGAAAAAGGTACACTAGGTAAAATCAAGGACATAAGAATAAAGTATGGATTCTATTTAATACTAATTCATCAATATTTGTTCATTAATTGTAAAAACTGCACTATACTAATATAATAAAGGCAAAACTTTTGTGTGTATAGGCAAATTCATTGTACTATCTTCACAATGAAAATGTTCTTATAATCTTGTTTAATGGAAGGTATAAAAAGTACCTAAATCAAGCTTCTGAAGATCCAAACTATATTAGGTGAGACAAAAATACTCTGAATGAAATGAACAGCAGATTTAATATTGCAGAATAAAAGATAAGTAAATTTAAAGAAAGCAGTCAATAAAAACTTAAGAACAGAGAGAAAATAAAACATAAAGAACATCAGTGATGTGTGAGACAACACCAAGTTGCTTATAATTTGCATCATCAAAAGGGTACAACAGAAATGGAAGACAGAACAAAAGACTCAAACTCTAAGGCTTTTTTTTTCAAATTTGATGCAAACTATAAACCAACAGATTCAAGAATTTTAGAGACTATCAAGTGAAAGAAACATGAGAAAAGCTATATTAAGGCAGATCACAATCAAATGCTCCAAACCAGTGATAAAGAGAAAAATCTTATAAGCAGTTAGGGTGTGTGTGTGTGTGTGTGTGTGTGTGTGTGTTACATATTTAGGCACACAAAAAAAAATGAGAACAAATTGCTCATCAGACATAAAGCCAGCAAGAACACAATGAAGTTACAACTTTAAAGTACTTAAATGAAAAAAATATTAAAAAGTTATTATGTAAAATGTGGGAATACAAATGTTTCAGGCATACAAGTGTGAATATGTACTATAAAAAATGTTGAAGGAAGTCCTTCAGGCAGAAGAAAAGTGACATCTGGTGAAATACAAATTTATGCAAAGGAATAAAGAGCTCTGGAAATTATAATTACATAGGAAAATCCAATGGATTTTTTCATATAACTTAATTGATTGTCTAAATAAAAATAACAGTGATGTTGAGAGTGTTTCTAACACATGGAAAATTAAATGTGTGACAAAATAACACAAAGGCCAGTAGAGGAGAAATTGAAACATACTACTGAAACATTGTTGAATTCTTCACAGAGGCATGTAAATTACTTGAAGATAGATTATGATAAGTTTAAGATATAAACTATGAATCCCTAAGCTAACCACTAAAATACCAAAATTAAGTGTTATTACCATTAAGTGAATAGGAAGATACGTGGACTCATAAACCATACACCATAACCCAAAGCGGAGGGGGAAGACAGAAATGTAGGAAAAGAATAAAAAAAAAATATGGGGCAAATAGAAAGCAGATAGTAGATAGTAGATTTAAACGTAACCATATCAATACTCACATTAAATATAAGTGGTCCAAATCTCCTATTGAAAGGCAGAGATTGTGATAGTGGACTAAAAATGCAGGATTCAAGTATTTATGGCTTACAGGAAAAGGACTTTAAATATAAAGATGCAAACAGTTAAAAGAAAGAAAAGAAAAAATTATTCCATGTTAGCACTCTTTTAAATGTGCTGATTTAACTATAGTAATCTGAAACAAAGGCAATTTTAGATATAATATAAAATATTACATTAATATTAATATAATACATATATAGATATATATTATAAATAGAATTTTAAAATTCAAAAGGGCCAATTTTTTAAGAAGACATAAAATTTTTAAATGTTTATTTAACCAACAACAGGGCATCCTAAAATATGAAGATCCAAGTGCAGCTTGCCTCCACCTCTCTTTTTCCGAGAAGACCCATGTGCTGGACACAGGGTGTGTGGGAAGCCCACAAATCCCATTGCATGCAAAGAGCTCAGAGCACAGTCAGCACATCCCTGCATCCTCTGCGGTGGGCACATGCCCACACTTCCTGGAACTGTTTAGCTATGTCCATGGTCTGCAGACAGGCTCCTTGTGTTTTGTAGTTTAGATCTCACTGAGCATGGGCTTGGGTCATTCTACTGCATCACGAAGTGGGGTATGTGCAGACATACTGCCAGCATAGGCTGCAGAATGAATCCATGTGCCATTGGGATCAACACATGGCAAGGGGCTGGACCTTATACTCCTGCCCCCTCTTGGGTAAGTAAATGCTGTAGCATTTGTGTGTGTTGTCTGTTCTCAGTGACCTTTTGATATTTCCCTTCCTTTTGACTTGGACCACACTCATAATGCATTCCATAACACAGTACAGTCTGACCACTGAAACATGAAGCAACAACTTAAAGCACATCTAAGAGAAATGGACAAATACATAATTGTATTCAGAAGCTTCAATCCCCTTCTTCAACAATTGATTGAACAAATATACATAAAATAAAAAATACGGAGATGTTTTGAAATATAGCTGATTTGACTAAATTCGCACTTTTAGAATGCTTTACCCAACAACCATAGAATACACATTGTTTTTAAGTGGGCACAGAAAATTTATCATGGCAGATTATATTTTGGGCTATAAAATAAATCTAAACAAATTTAAAGATATTAATGTAATACAAAATATATTAGCTAACCATGATGAAATTTAACATTAATAGCAGAAAGATATCTGAAAAATCCCCAAATATTTCCATGGTGAATAATACACTTTCAAATGACAAATGAGAGTCCATCAATAGGTTAATGGACAAAGAAGATATGGTACATATATACAATGGCATATTACTCAGCCATAAAAAGAATAAAATCTTGCCACTTGCAACAATATTGATGGACCTAGAGGGTATTATATTGTAATAACTATGCTTGGTAGTAGATATATACTACATGTAAGTTATATAAATGTCTAATCATCTGAAACTGATTAAATATTGTATATGAATTGTAATTAAAAGTAAATTTAATTTTTTAAAAGAGGATGAGAATGTACTTTGAATTCTATCAAAATGAAAAAAAAAAAAACACCCCAGTATATCAAAACTTGTTTTTCTGAAAGGCCACAAAACCACACCTATGTAGAACTTTATAGCAGTGAAATTCTATATTAAAAAAGAAGTGAGTTTTCAAAAAAATGACTTCAGATTCCACCTTATAAATCTAGAAATGAAGATCAAGTTCAACCCAAAGTTAGCAGGTGAAAGGGAATACTAAAGATAAGAATGAAAAATTGTGAAATAAAAAACAAATACATGGTCAAGTAAATCGATGAAACTGAAAACTAGTTATTTTGAGACCAATAAAATGGAGCAATACCTAGCCAGACTTTTATTAATAAAGAAATAGACATACATTATCATTTTCAGAATGAGAGGACATCACTGTAGCTTCAACACAAATTGAAAGTATCTTTAGACATATTTAGTATCTGTAGATATTTGAAGTATCTGTAGATAACAAACAGACATTACAAATATCTATAGAGGATAGAAGTATAGCAGAAACAATTTTATACCATTAAATCTGACAACTTAGATGAAGTGAAAACATTTCCGGAAAGACACAAACTACCTAACCTCACCCTAGATGTGATAGATAACCTAAATATCCTTACTGAAGAAATTGAATTTGTACTCAAACACCTTTCTATGAAGAATAGTACAGAACCAGATGGCTTCCTTGGTCAGTATCAGCATTCTTTAAGTACCACATATTTAAGGAAGAAATAGAACTGATTTAATACAAGGGCTTCCTTCAAATAAAGATGAGTATTTCCCAATTCATCTGCAGAGCCAGTATTACTCTGATTGTAAAAGGAGACAAAACAGTGTAAGAATGGAAAATTACAGATCAATATTTTTCATGAAAATAAACACAAATCAATATAATACTGTAACTCAAATCAGCAATACAGTTGACCCTTGAACTATCTGGGGGTTAGGGGCATTGACCCCCAGGCAGTTGACAATCCATGTGTAACTTTTGACTCCCCCGGAGCTGAACTATATTCACGTATAATCTATGAGGGATTGGGTCCAGGGCCCCCCGCAGGTATCGAAATCTACAGATGCTCAAGTCCCTTATATAAAATGGTGTGGGACAATGTGGACAGGTGGCCCCTCCAAATGCAAAACCCAGGAATACAACGGGCCAAATATATATTTATTGAAGAAAATCGTTGTATAAGTGGAATCACACACTTTTAAACCCGTGTTGTTCAAGGGTCAACAGTGTAGTAACATAATAATACCTCATGACCATGTGCGGTTTATTCTTAGGGCTCAAGGCGACTTTAACATTTAAAATCAAATGATGTAACTCATCCTATTTAAAAAACCAAAATAAAAAACTATATGTTAATCTCAAAAATATTTGACGATATTTGATATTTACTACTGGTAAATTCTCCCAGAAAACCAGACAGAGAAGGTGGTGTCCTGAGCTTGAAATAACATCTATAGAGAACTTGCAGCTGACACCACACTCTATGTCATAAACATCCATGGTCTCTTTCTAAGGTTAGAAACAAAGGCCCTGCCTTCACCACCTCTACTGGAAGTTGTATGGAAAGTTTTAGTCAGTGGAATTAGAAAAAAAAAAAGATAAACAAAAGGCATCTGGATTGGGAAGAAAAGGTAAATCGTCTTCATTCTCATGTGTCATACTATTTTAAATGTAAAAATCTGATGGAATCTACAAAAAATAAGAAGAATATTAAGCAAATAAATCAAGGTAATTGCACACAAGGCTGATACACAACAGGGGATTCTATTTCCACATTCCAGTCAAACCATCAGAATTTTTAAACAATTAATAGTTTTTATAACATCACTAAAATATGAAATACTGAGAGATCAAAGTTACTGAATATGTGCAAATCCCATATACTGAAAATTATAAAACTATTATTTTTTGAGAGAAATTTAAAAAGCCTTAAGAAAATGAAAGGAATGCCTTGCTCATGGGTTTGGATTGGAAGATCTGTGATATTTTAATATTGTTAAAATGTCACGGGGCTTATTAAAATGTCAATTCTCCTCACAGTAACCTACAGGGTCAACGTGATTCCCGTCAACAATCCAGCACACATGTTTGCATATATTGGCAAGTGGATTCTAAAATTCATGTACAAATTAGTCAAAACAACTTTGGAAAAGAAAAGGTAACTTGCAGCACACATACCACCTAACTGCGAAGCCTATTGTGGAACTATAAGAATCAAGACAATGTTGTATTGGTATAATTATAGACCAATAGTTCCAGGGAATAGAATGGAGAAATAATACCACACATATAGAGACAACTGATATTCAGAAAGCTATATAGTTAATTCAGTGAAGAAAAATAGTTTCTCAATCAGTAATACTGAAAATATTGAATATTGTTAGGGGATAAATTATGTCCTCCCCAAAATTCCTATGTCCAAATCCTACCTCTGAAGTCCTAAATCAGAAGGTGACTACATTTGGAGATAGGAAGTTTAAATATACAGGGTCCGGCACAAATAATGCCCCCTTCTTATGTGCTGGTGATCTATACCAAACCTTTTATTATAAAATCATAAGCATGTAATTCTGTAACATAACAGTATCCATTCAAGCACACTTTAAGTGACACTTTAGGTGAAATGCTTAAATTGCTGTCTGTCTCGTGCGAGACATTCACATACAGGGTCCGGTGTTAATTCTGCCTCACCCTGTATATTTAAAGTAAAATGAGGTCATGTAAGTGGGCCTTAAATCCTGAGACTGTCGTCATTATAAGAGGCGATGAGGACACAGATGACACAGACCAAAGAGGACCATATAGGGACACAGATAGGGGGCGACCCTGCAAGGCAAGGAGAGAGGCCTCAGAAGAAACCAAGGCAGCTGACACCTTGATCTTGGACTTTCAACCTCCAGAACTATGAGAAACTAAATGTCTATTGTTTAAGTCACTCGGTCTGTGGTATTTTGCTAATGAGCCCCAGCAAACTACTACAGAAATGAATAGGCAAAAACCAAAACAAAAGTCCTTGAATTCTTACCTCGTACAAAAATTGATTCAAAATAAATTACAGATTTAAATAGAAAACGTAAACTACAAAATGGATAGCAGAAAACACAGGAGAAAAATCTTTGTGAACTTGATTTAACGAAGATTATTTTTTAAGACGTGATACCAAATATACCATATCTCAAGAACTTTATATAGGATGATATTCTTATGTTGTATTGAAACACTTTGAATTTACAGGGAACAGTTGAATAGAAAATCAACTTGGTTTTAAAATGATAGAGTTTAAAAAGAAATCCCAACTGTATAAGCATGTTGCTTGTATAATAATGTCCAGCAATTAGACAATATTTCAGTTAGGAGATATTATTAGTTTAAGTTAACTTTGCATTTTACAATTATTCACAAAATTGACATTATTTATTTATTTACTTACTCATGTTTTACATTTTCGAATGGGGCAAAACTTTGGGAAGGCTGGAGGTGGCAAAAAACTATAAAATTCTAAGTCCTGCAGAAGACAATTTAAGGTCTTTCTGAAGGTGTATTATCTCTGGAAAAATTTAACTTTGATTTCAGTGCTAAGCATATATATATAAACATACATTTTTATGTTTACAACAATATTTTAGATTTATCCAAGATGTGATATTCCAAAATAGGCAACCATTTCAATGTCTGATTATGGCTCTGCTGTAATCTGTTATCAAACTCTGCTGTGCTCAAGGACATACCCAGTCCTGGGCGTGTATCCTATAGGACACTGCGGACGCACATTCTAGAGCAATCAGGAAGCAATGACTTCCCGTTCAGGAGTGTGGCTTTTAAATATTTATGCTCTAAATACAGAGGGATAATTTTCATCCATCTCAACATGTGGGAAGAGAATATTGCTACAACCACTTACATTTCAGTTACAGTCAGTTGACAGCTTGGCTGTCTGTATAGAAAATAAAACAAATTAGCATCAGAGTGCTTAATAGATTTAAAAAGTTGGGTATGGCAAAATAAATGCACCCTAATCCCTCTCTAGTTTGAGTAAATAAATGACACTTTAATTCCGGCCCGTTTGCCCGTGGGCCCCGCCCCGTGTTAACATCACCTGTCAGCGGTAATGCCATGTAAATGAGCAAGCCTGAGCCTTTCCCCTTGCATCTTTGCTAATCCTCTCCCATTCTTCTAATCAGGCTACACAGAAGCCAATATCTATTTTCATCAGGCAGAGATAGCATCTCTTAAGGAATTAAAGAGGTTTTCCACTTAGTCCTAAGGTGGGTGAGGACAGGGCTGTGATCCGCTGAGCTGCAGGGGTTTCTCATTATGCACTGGCGCTGGCCGATCGAAGGCCCGAGTCCTGACTACTGGATTTTTAATCCTCTTGTGGTTAGGGTTAGAACTCCCAGTTATTTAAGATCTTTGATTACTCAGCACTTGGCTTTTGATTGAGTGAACTTCTGAAGACAGCGCAGGACTGTGATTTCAAGTTAGCAGTTTTAAAGCAACTACTGGAAAAAATAGATAGGAAAAGCCTGTGATTAAGCTACACTATCCCTTTTTAATTGACTTTCTGAAGTTAGCAGTTGCTTAACGCTTCACGTGCCAGAAGAAAACGAAAGCATATGGACTGAGTGAATTTAATGTTTTCCTCTAAGTGGAAAAATATCCAACAAAATCTGCGGGACTCTTCGTGATGGTGAGACTGAGAAAGACTTGGCTCTCGGGAGCGATTGACACGCAGCGGATTTAACATGAAAAAGAGGAAGCAGATTTCACTGGTGGGTAGAGAGTCCCTCTGTGGTTGATTTAAGTCTTTGGGGGGTGAAATAGAAACAAGGCCACCATAATATCGCCATCTGGAGAGAGTATCAAGATTTTTAGTACAAAATAAAATGATGAATAAAAATGTGTTTGTCCTGGTTAACGTAATTCAGACAATATAACCTTCAGGTAACACAAAGGAACGAGCTCTTAATGCTTTTGCTTGGGCCTGGAAGGAAGGTGTGTCTGAGTGTGACTGCCCTCTGACTCTGGCATAACGGACTACCCCAAGGAAGCAGAACCAGTGAAAACAAGGACTCTCCACTCCTGGCCACAGATTGCTGAAAAGGCATTCCGGGAGTCCTAATTGGTCTCACAGAGAGTCCCCTGTGGTCCTTGTTACATCCTGTGACCTTCCCTCCCTCCTCTCTCTTGGCTCTTTCCTGTTTGGAAAATACAGACCAGATATATCGAAATGTGACCCTTCTCCGGTCAGAGACAAAACTCAATCAGTGTACCACAACTCGAAGGTAACTCAGGTGCTGGAATTAGCAGAAAGACAATTTCAGTGTATCTCGTATAACTATTCTCAGAGATGTAAAAGAAAATATGGACAAAAAGTCACCCAATGTCACAGAGAAATAGAAGCTATAAAATCAAACCAAATAGAAATGCATAAATTGAATAATAGAGTATTTGAAATGAAAATAAAAATCAGTAGATACATCTCAAAGCAGCATAAAGATATCAGAAGAAAATAGCAAAACTGAAGTTAGGTAAACAGAAATTATTCCATTTTAAGAGGACCCAATAAACAAATCAGGAAAAGAAAAGAAGGATAGAGCCTCGATGCTTTGGGGGCAATGTCAGGGGGTCGACTATGCACGCATAGGAGCCCTGAGAGAATGGAGTAGAACATACATTTGAAAACAAAATGGCCAGAAAGTTTCATTTATGACAAAGGGTAGCAAACCTTTACAACAAAATGTTCCCAAGTTCAGAGTTGCTTTAGCATTACAAAGGAAAGACATGCCATCATCATTTTATCAGAGAAAAGACTCTGTCACCTTCGGTGACCCCTGTTTCCGTGAGCCATTCAAGGTGAGCTGGGCTTTCTAGGCAGGGACAGACCTCTCCTGGGCTCTAGTGGCTTGAGCTGCTCTCTCTTTCTCTCCTCTGTATCTATCCATCTGTCTATCTATCATCTGTCTTATCATTTATCTAGCTTATTTATCATCTATCTATATATCATCTATCTGCCTATCATTTATCTATAATCTATCATTTATCATCTATCTATTCTATTATCTATCTATTTAATGATCTATGTATCATCTATCTAATGAGCTATCATCTATTATATAAGTGTGTGTGTGTGTGTGTGTGTGTGTGTGTGTGTGTGTGTACATGTATGTGCATGTGTTTGAAGTTCTTGAGCTGTGAATGCCCATGAAGTCAGGCAAGGAGATAAGGATTATAAGCTTGGAATGGTAATTTGGTAATTAAGACCCACCCTGACTGTGGGAAAACTTGAGTCCTGGCCATAGGTTGAAATATTGTCCTCATCACAATATGGAATATTGACAAATTTTATGGACATAATGTCAATGAAACATAATTTTTGAAGAAAAATACCTTTTTGGTAGTATTTTAGAAAATGAATTAGAATGTGTCCAATCTCTAGGTCTGTTGTCACCAGAGGGCTGCTTGGTAAGACATTTTTATCATTGGAAATGAAAGAGACAGATTTCAAGTGGTTTTTCAATTAAAACAAACTACAAAACTGATTTCTGTGGGGAGTGCCTGGAGCAAAGGTATCTAGAAGTCACAGATGCGTGGATGTTAGGTTTGAGCAGAGTAGGAAAGGAAGTTTCCAGGGAATGACAGGTGGGAGAAACAGGCCCGCTGAGGACACAGGAGACATTTAAGTGGGGGTGTGCAGTAGGCACTGAGAAGCTCAGCCTGGCCCCCAAGTTCTATGTTATGGGGGAAGACACCTATTTTATCTGAGTAGAAGCCACTAGTGAGTCCCTAAGGACAGATGTGGTATCTCAAACAGAGCCGATGGCCAGTGAAAATCACCAAAGATGAGTGTGGGCTTATCGGCACTTGAGGGGAAGTTCAAGGGCATCTTGAGGAAAGGAAGAATAATAGAAACCCCGAAATATCTTGAGAAAGAGACAAAATCATTGAGGGGAAGCTGAAGGAGGCTCAGTCTGCCTAAGTGAGGGGGTGGGTAGGGCGGAGCCTGTGGAATCTGCGTTGGACAGTCAGGAAACTTTGCGTTTGTGTCAAAGTCACAAAAATCCATTGACAGAGTGTTATCTCCCTGTCCCCAAAATAGTGGTGTTGGGAGGCAGTTTTTAGTGGGCTTAAGAAGAAAATGTGAGGAGCTTGGGCAGCAGCCATGAGAGTAGACTTCAGACTCATCTGTTTGAACTATTTCGAATTGTTCCATGACTATTTTAATGTCTCTACTGGGGGTAAGAGGACCTTTGTGTCAAGATTCTAGGGTCACAGTGGGTCACTGTTAGTGCCTGTCTTTGGAGGACTATTACTCAGTGTGGTAGCCAACCTACAAGATGGCCCCAATGATTCTCAGGGCCATTTCAGTCATTCCACAAAAACTAGGCCTGACCTGCATGTTCAGTGGTGCATCTGAGGATAGGTCATATGAGACATTGTGGCTTTGGCCTTGCTCTCTCTTGAGTTAATTACTTTTGAAGAAGTCAGCTGACATGGCATGAGGACACCCAGGAGTCTATGTGGTGAGGACTTAGGCCTCCTGCCCAGAGCCAGCAGCCAGCCATGTGGGAACCACACCAGATGTCTCCTCACCCAACAATTTGACTGTGGTCTCATGAAAAAGCTGAATGAGAACCACCCAAAGTCTTGATACACAGAACCTATGTGACATAATACATGATGATTCTTATTTTATCTTCTCACACGTTGATGCAATTTTTTATGCAGTAATATGTAATACACCCAGTCCCTCTATGGTCTTTTCATAATTTCATGTTACTTCATCTTTGTGGAATCACTCTATTAAGAAATAGCCTCAATAAATCATTTTAACTCTCACAAAACCACCCTTACTATATAGTTAGAGGAAAGTCAGATTCATAATTTTCAGGATCATCATAGTGTCTCTCTTTTTTCTTTAAATCTACATATAAATAGTAACCCTGAGAGTCAGTGATTTAGATGTGCTCTAATGAGAATTTTAGGCAGAGCCATGTGGTCGTTTTAGACTCTGGTCTCAATGTTAAAAATGTCAAATATCCTTGGTGGGACACAAGAGCTGTCCAGAAGGTATCCATCCACGCAATACGGAAAATGAAGGCATTTAAGCCTGGATGTTTTTCTGGACAGCCCTCGTGTAAACTTTAAAAATGGCCAAAATGGATTCTTTCATAATCTCCGTGTTTACAGGGATCAGTAAATTGCAATTCTGCTTATGTTTTCAGAGTCATACTTAACTAATGTTTCTTCTAAAAATATCATGATTCTGTGTCTTTAAATTCACAGTAGTGATTAATGTATAGAATTCCCATCATACCGTCGTCTTCATGCTAAAAGTGGTGTTTTTGTTTCTACCAACAGGGAAACCAGGTACTTTGGTGGCGTGTGACTGATCCCCTGGGCCTGTCTCTGTTCTTCCTTTGTCAACTGTGTGGAGCACCTTTTCTTTTTCAGTCTTCCAAGGTCACCCAGCTGTTCTCAATCTCCAAATGGTTCCCATTTCGTTATTATCTTAATGATTTTCTGTACGTCAACCTCATCTACCAAACTTTATCTCATTCTCTTTTCCAGTAATCCTTTCATGTGGGTTTCTTGTTTTCACACCCACATCAGTTCCCAATGCTTTTGCTTCTAGACACCCATTCTGGTCTACAGCAAGTTACTATTTACGTACCAACTTATAGCACTGGGGCTGCTCGGGATACAGAAAAAATTAATAAATAAAAATTTAAAAAGGACGATGCATATAAAAGAAGGAAATTACTATTTATCTCTCATCTTTTTTTTATGCATGGGCAATTTTGCTATTGAATGTGCGAGGAAGAAAATATAGACTAAAGACCAAATTCATGACCAAAGTTGCAATTTTAATTTTAAGTATTTTATAATCTTAATCTCTGCATGTTGCAATACAGTTATAGAGTTTCACAGGTGTTTTGCCATTGCTTTGTATTATTGTATTTATGACACAGGACAAAAGTTACTCAGAAAGTTTTCCTTTTTTTTTTAACTAACAAAAATACAAATTCAGCCCTAATGGAGGAATGGTCGCACATTTCCCTTATTCCGTTTGGATATTGCAATAAATGCATCAATGATTCTAGATATGTGTGCCCTCTTACAGCTTTGTAAAAATATTTTCCAAGACCATGTAATTACTATTTATTTTTTCTTCATATTCTATGTTTGACATATTGAACCCCTACCCTCCTCATCACCATGGACTTCAAGGGCTCAACCATCCGCATGACACAGAAAGGATAGTAAATCAATTTCTTCTGTCCTAGGTGCTACCTAGTACCCCAGAATCTTTCACATAAATCATGCAACTATCTGTGCTAAACTAAGAAAGTGCCCATTTATCTGCAAAATTTTATATCAGATGGCAGGCCAAGAGAAGTCGCATTCTGTCCTGTGCCGTCACAGCACAGGGCCTTCCACATAACACAGTGCTAGAAGAACCCTGTTCCAGGGTCTGCTCTGCTTCAACTCAAAGACGGTTTTGTTCAATCAATGAACAAATAGGTTTTTTCTGTGTCATTTGAGATATATACCAGCACATTTTTCTAATTATTTAATCCACTGATATCTAGGGTCAATTTCGGAATGAAATTGAACGTCATCCACCCAAGCTGCACGTCCTTTGTGTGGGTTGACTGTGGAGGCTGGGTGGGGATGTGGTGGATTTCTAGATGGGTCACCAGGGAAGGGGTGGTTGGACTCCTCTCAGTGAGATATATGATCGATGGAAGTGAAAACGTAGAAACTCCATCACTTCATCTCTCCACGGCTCTGCATTGTCAATAAGATACACGGTCAGTGATGGGGGGTTCGCATGGTGGAGGAATGGGGCAGGGGTCTTGTTGCTCTTTACAACCAAAGGTCCACTTACTGATGGGGATGTGTAGGGTAGCAGACCACAGAGCACGATCAAGCTACCCTCCCCGTCCCCGCCCCATTATTTGCGTGCCCTCCAGGGTAGTGACGATGTTTCCATGGTCTTGGTGGCATTGATCTATGCTCTGCTCAGTGGACTCAATTATAGAGAAAGCATTCCAGAACCTTCAGTATTAAGCCTGCTATAAATACCTCCCTCAGTAGACACCTGGTCCCAAGCTCCTTACTGTTAGCTGATTAAAAAATAACTTTCTAAATGCATTTGCACTTTTCTTTATTTAAAACGGATACTGAACTTTTTATTTTTATTTTAGTGCTATTTTTTTCCCTACAATAAATGAAGACTCAATAGCTCTGTCCTAGAAAAAAAAAATTGCTAATTGGATCGCCTTTGATTTACTTGCTTGTACTCTGCATTCTTTGTGTACTAAAAACATTTTTGCAAGGGCTGCTCTATTCTTGGGGACAAATTGATTCACAAATAGAATTTGGTGGAAATAAGCAGTGGGAGAAAATGAGCCAGAGGGAAATCAGAGTAGGGGATGAGAGAATCAGCAAATTAGGAGTGAGTCAAAAATAACTCTGGTATAGATACACCTTAATTAAGGGAATCGATGTCTTCTAGGTGTATATACAAGAGCCCTTCATGACTTTTATTTTAAAAACCAAAGATGCATTTGGAAAAACGGGGTCCCTATGATACATAATGAGGGGGTTAGTGAGAGATTTTTCCTGAAAATGTTCACGTCTTTCATTGGCCAACGTAGTTCCTCTCTACTATTATACCATCTTTCTAGTTATCGGTGGCCAGGATGGTTAAAAACAACTGATAACTTTCTTTACTCTCTTCATCACTGATCTCCATACCAACCCCCAATCCAGTTCTTTCTCCACCTCACTATCAGAGTTATTTCCGTAATGAAAGATTAAATCATGCCATTACCCTGATTTTAAAAGTGACATACATTCCACGTCACACCAGGAATCACACGATTCTGACAACATGGTACATTCCTTGAAAGTAAGCAATGCACCATTTGTTTTGAAGCATCATGCCCCGAAGGTAACAATTTCCTGGATGAACAAGCTCCCTGGCAGAGCAGCCAGAACTCCAGCACCTTTTCTGAATCTGCTTGAACTGCCCTTTCTCCCTCCTGTCAGCATCAAGTGTCCCCAGGTCCCCAGTTATCCATCTCTCCTGCAGCCCCTACCACCCCCTGGGCACCATTCCAGGTCATTGGAATTCAGATCAAGTTGGTCATGAATCCTCCGACCTCAAGGGGATCCCCAGCTAATGGGGCAAAACCTAAGACCACTATGGGGAGTGTGATAAGTGTCAGGTGGAAAGGGGTTCACCGGGATTGTAAGGGGGAGAACCCACAGACAGTGCAGAATCCTGGTCTAAGAGTAGAAGGAATGATGAGCTGGCCTTCGCATACCGGACAGGGAGGGTAGCGTGTGTGAAGCCCGGGTGGATCCCCAGGGGCAGTCTCAGGCGGGAGCTGGGCCGTGGCGAGGGGTGATGCTGCAGAGAGCGGCGGGGTCAGACCATGGAAGGCAGTGGGGGTTCCTATTTAGGGTCCCTCTGGTGGAGAAGGGGAGGACATAATATTCTCTTGTTTGATTCAGTGGAATGCGACAGATGGTCTCAGGTAAGGTTGTAAATGAGGGGAGGCTGCGGAGATCTTCAGGAGATCCTCGCGGCCTCCAGATGTTTACTTTTCAGATAGCCCAGACTTCAGTAACTGTCATTCCTGGAGTCAGTTCATTTTACTCAGACAGCCTGCTGTCCCTATTTTGAGGAGAAATGGTCTTAGGGAGTATTTCATCAGCCTCCCCCTCACCAGCCCAGGTACCTAGGACGAGCCCTCCCCCACTTCTCCTCCTGCCAATCCCGCCCAGCCCCATTCGTTCTGTCACTCCAATCCCATCACACCCTACGAGAAATGCAGACAGCAGAGAGACGAGGGGGCAGATGACGACTAAAAGCATCTTATGCAAACAGGAGACGTGCAAGACGTAATTAGGTCTAAGAAGTTACGGGTGCTGGCTTGTGGAAAGACCAAGTGATTGTCGTTTTTAAAAGTCAGTGAAAAACTTTAAGATCAATGTGAGTTCTGCAGGACTACAATGGCAAGATCAGACAAAACGATGTCTTGCTGCTGTCCCTTAGAGAAGCTATAAATTCACATTTTTTTTTTTGGTCATTGTTGAGGATAGAAATAATTCATCAGATCGTACACGGGGTGACTGATGGGAGTCATTCACCTCTCAGGTGATTTGAAATCTGAACGTAGGCTGACATGTCACATCACAGGCCAAGGGCAGTTTCCTTCATTCATCACGATCCCCAAACAAATACTGTGATGAGCGGTGGTAGTGCAATTTAATAAATATGCATTGCGTGACAGGTCTGTGATCTTCATCCAATTTGAAGACTGTGCCTCTTGCAGAAGTCCTGTCGTATGTCTGAGCTGTGTTTTCTTCACGAGCATTTTAGGTAACAAGGAAACAAAGCACTCATTGCAACATGAATAAATTAACCAACACAGGAGATGCTTTTTTAAATTTTGAGTTTACTATGACTAGTGCCTAAAGCTTTCTAGAAATGAATCTTCAGATTTGCTGGATGATAAATGCGTTTAGCCGAGTAAAAAGACGTCTATCATCTCCTCAATCGTATCCAGAGCATGACCCAAAAATGCCAGATTTGAGGGTGCAATCCAGTCTACTTTTGAAGACGCGCTAATGAGGCAGTGTCTGGTTTTATTAAATATTATACATTATTCATAAACCATCCATTCTGGAAACTAAAATATAGACATTTTCATATTATGAGCATCAATACTACATGAGATTAGCCTGGGGGTCACCTAGAGGGACCTCAGGGACCACCACACATCCCAGAACAATTTGCGAGCAGTTACTCTAAGTGACTTCCATTGGTGGATTTAGAATAGTTACTCTTTAGGGGAAGAGATATCCTTTTTTAAAAGTTTATTTTAACAACATTTCTTTGTTCTTCTGACCGATGAAATAGAACTTTTTAATCACAAATGTGTTAACTAAAAATCATGATTTTAAGTTATCCAAAATAAATGCGATTGTACTCAAAACCCCACAGCGAAGAGCTGTGCAAAATTCTTTGGACAGAAGGAGAAACTTCATTCCTTCCATTTCCGACTAGAGGGAAGGGACATTCTGAGACAGGACTTTATTCCTGGCATACACTGATCATATTATGCCTGAAATGTATTCACTACCCCATGCATGAGAAGACCCCGTGAAACAACTCTAAAACACTGTCTGCCCACGCTGAATGACAAACACAGATTTAAATGCTATTATTCTTTGGTCAATAGAAAAGAAGTTATTTGGTTGATGTTTGTAAGAGCCTGTCAGAGAGAAATAGCATTTAAAAGCATGTAAGTATTTGAAGTTTGAACTAACCTAAGATTTTTTTGGAGATAAATTTCACATGTTTTGAATAAAAAAAGAAGATCTATTTTACTGTTCTAATTCATACATAGTATGTGATCTTAACTGTTTTCACTGTTGTGGGTTGAATTGTGTCCTTTGAATTCACACCTGGAAGCTCTGACCCTCAGGAGCTCAGAAGGTGACTGTATTTGGAGACGGGGTCTTTACCAGTTAAATGGGGTCATCAGGTTGGCCCCTCCTCCAATATGACTGGTATCTTTATAAAAAGAGGACAGTTTTAGGGTAGACAGACACGCAGGGGGAGACTGCCCTGTGAGCCTGAAGGCAGAGATCAGGGTGATGCCTCTGCAGGCCAGCGGCCACCAGCAAAGCCGCGGAGCCCGGGGAGGGACCCAGAGCAGGCCTCACGGCCTCAGAAGAAACCAGCCCAAGGACACCTCGGTCTTGGACTTCCGGCCTCCGGAACTGCGAGAAAACACATTTCTGTTCCTCAAGCCACCTGCGATGGTATTTTGTTGCTGGAGACTTAGCAGACGAATACCCTCGCTGCCACCACCGTCTATCCAATGTCCCTTTCACCTCCTTGTGGAGCACGCGTATGGCTTCTGGTCTTTGCTCTCTTCTTGTTTTTGTTACAATAGGACAATTAGGTGCTCAGTTATGCACTGGGTAGCCCTTCCCCCTCCCTCAGGTCTTCAGGAGAACCATGATTTGCAGCACCTGGAGAGTTTATTTTTACCATAAGGAAGAGATTCGATCACGTGGACAGTCATGTTTTAATGTTTAATAACCAGAACCAGACACTGTTTGTTTCCTCCAGGCACATCCCTCAAAACAAAAACAAAAACAAAAACAAAAACAAAAACAAAAACAAAAACAAAAACAAAAACAAAAACCAACCAACCCTCAAAGCCAGCCAAGCAGCAGGCGAGTGCGCTGGCCACACGGCTCTGATCTCGTGGGGCACCACCCGTAGCCAGGGCGTCTGTCCTCCTGAGGGTCCTTGCCCCGCCCGAGGACAGACACCCTCTTCTCTGCACGAGACTCCTGTTGTCACCTTTGGCCCTCCAGGACAAACCCGCAGGGCAAAACATGGTCCGGCACTGGTGCCTGGGTTCTAATTCCAGCCAGTTTTAAGGTGTGACAGACCTGGGGCAAAGGACACACCTTCTCGTGCTCCTGTTTCACCTAATGAGACAGCCTTACTGTGCTGAGAACCGCCTGTAAGGCCTTCGGACCAATTTTTGGCCAATGAGAAGTGACTCATTGTATAATGTTTCTATTTTGTTCCCGTAGCACCATGTGCATCCTTTTGTTTAAAATGCTTACTTTCCATGCTGCCTTCCAATCTTCTTGTTTGCCTGTCTCACCTCAGATTTACATCTTTACTTACCTGCACAAAAATGCAACTGGCTCTATTAGTGATTGAGTGCTCCTTACATTTCACAGCATTTCATCTCTGAGCTGTAATCCCTGCCTGATAAATGCAGCAGGATAACAATGCCTGTTGGAGGAACTGGAAAGGTGCGAGATCAGGAGCAGGTGAGAGATCAGGAGCAGGTGAGAGATCAGGAGCAGGTGAGAGATCAGGAGCAGGTGAGACTGGGGCAGGGGTGTAAGGGGGGGCATTGTCTCTGAGACGCAGGTTGGAAGGATGAAGGGGTGTAGACGGAGGCTGAGGTGGGGACCTGCTGGGAGGAAGCCTGCAACAGGCCCTTTGTACCTTTGTGCACAGTTAGAGGTGCTCCCTGAGGATGCACGGCCCACCTTAACTTAGCAGCTACTGGATGGCCGGCTTGCTGTTTCAGCTGGGCTTGCTTTGGAGGCACAAATGCCGGTAGATGAGCTCATCATTCTGGAGCTGTCAGTCTGACCCAGAGGGCACAGCGACGCTCACACCAAAGCTGGGGTGACACCATTGCTCACGTATCCAGAAGGGGACAAGCCTGTGCCCCGGGCACACAAAGGCGCTGGCCTCATAGGGCAAATCAGCCTTTTACCACACCAGTGGGGAAGAAAAACATTGCTTACTTAGCATCATCACGGCTACAATGAGCTTGATTTCATATTTCCCATCCGTGTTCCTAATTTTAATTAGTCATTCTCGTGTTTAGGCATTAAAGTCAACAATCTTTCTCCTTTGATTTGAGATGAACACTTGAAAAGTGACACGGCATGCATGTTGAGGATGGGGTCACGCGGGGGAAGCTGAGGTCTATGAGCGAGACTCATGGACTTCCATAACGAAAAGGCTTGGCTACTTGGCGAATCACCTCCCCATCACCACCGGGTTCCCCATCCAGTAATCCCCCCACCCCCCCAAGCTTCCCTCCTATCAGTGGGAGGTCGTCAAGCATGCAGTAGCCACATGAAAATGTCTCTCTTCCCATTCCTTCAACTTAGTTGACTACCTGATGCCAATAATGTGGTTGGACAACGTCTCCAATGTTGGGGAGATCATTAGTGGAGTCAGGGGTCCTGTATAAATGAGCGCATCACTGAAGTTATCGAATGGGATGCAGACACCTCTTTGTGGCATCTGTCTTTGTTCAAACCTGATTTCTCAGAGTGGCACGGCTGAGACCACCCAACCAGCCAGAAAAGAAAGGTGCAAGAGCTGGATCACATGCTAACAAATTTATGCTTTGGTGTTTAAGTCACAATGCACATGTAGGGCCCTAATGCTCCGTTTTCCTTCTTTAATTCTCTGATGGGAAAAATGCAGTATGAAAATTCAGAAGGCTGTAACTCTAAAATTCATGGGCATGAACAAATATTTGACATTCCCAAGAAAGGGAGTGAATCTGAGAGATTATGCTCTGAAACGAGAACTGGATTGCTATTTGTCTGCAATTTTAAGTCCTGACTGTTAAAATTAATTATATTCTAGGAGAGTTTATCAGAATAAAATTCTCAGATGTGATATTTTTAGTCTCTGGAATTAAAGTGGCACCCCGTGAGCCAATAGATCACCCTGAAAACAGCCAGCCTTGCTGTTTCGAGTTCTTTAAACAGACTTATTCTGATTGTAACAAAAACACCCATAAATCTATGCACATATATATTGATCTTGGCTTCCTCTTAAAAATGACTCTGTCCTAGTAAGTTGGCATATTTCATAAACAAACCAACAAATTATTGATCTATCATATACTCTAAAAGTCCTATGAAGAATCTAGGTTGCTTTTAAGTTCATACTGCACCTAAGGGAATGAGAAACTCTGAAATGAAAAATAGAGATTCAAAAAGAAGCACAGAAGATATATAGCTGTCTCCTTCTACCCCTTTCTTGCCTCCTATTGTGATTCAATCTGTGTGTACCACATCCCACATTGTATCTACTGATCCAGCTCTCAGTTCCTGAATGCAGTTCTTACCAAGAGGCATCAGTAATTAAGTTACTATATTTAATAATTGCTCCGTGCAAAAGCCTGTCTAGATATTCCTTAGCTTAAACAAAGGACGTATAAATTCATGTGTTTGTAGGGTATGTTCTATGAAAGTCTCACTGTGGAATTAGATTCAAACATAATTGTTTCTATTCACTTAGTTTAAAAAAGAATATTGCTGTGAAATCATTTTATTAATAAAACGTTAACTGATAACATTAATCATTGTACTGAATCAAAGAGGTGCCCATATCGTCTTGTGTCATCAGATGTGTTTTTCACGTGTGTTAGGCACGTCTGTGATGGACTTGGGACACTGAGACAACATCAATTACATCGATTGTAAAGATTGCAATTAATACTCTGTGGAGAGGTGGCTGGTTCTAGCAGAAATCTAGCGTAATTGTGTAGGGGGTAGGCCGGAAGTACTGATTTGCAGACCAATAACGTTTACTGTCTTACATGTTTCAGAGGAGAGGGACAGAAAGTGAACAATAGGCAAGATGACTAAGTAGACCTTACCTCACCTTAGAGCATGAGAAGCCACAGGAAGAGAAAGAGTAAATGGAGCGCCTCAGGAACGGGGTTAGGGGTGGGCAGGGTGCACTGTCCTGCGGTCAGGGTGGGAGCGTTTGGGGGTGTGACATTTGGGCCAAGCCTTCAAGAAAGTGGAAGAGTCAGCCATGGAGAGAGCTAGGAAGAAAAGTCCATGGCCAAGCCTGGGGCGGGAGCATGCGAAGTGAGGTCAAGGTCAGCGAGGGGCGGATGTGGGCACTGATGCTGAAGGAGAGAGAAGTGGGGGAGTCAGAATGGCAGCGGGGAGGGGCTGTGCACAGGACATTCTGTGACAGAGCAAGGGCCATTTTAGGGACTTCCAGGACCACTGAGTGAGGCGGCGAGTTTGGGCTGCTGAGGGTCAAGTGCAGGGGCAGCCAGAGGGCTACCGCAGACAGCCCTCCACCAGCGAGCACGCCTCACACCCGGGGCGAGTTCCAGGCGGCGAGGAGGAGTCAGATTCTCCAGGTGACAGGTCGGGGAGCCCACGAGACTCTTGCACCACCTGCCGTTCGGTTTTGGACGGGCCCTTTCCGAGGTGAAGGTCAGACATGCAGGCAGAACGGAGGTGAGGAGCGGGCGGTGGGGTGGCTGGGGTTCAGGGGAGTGATTTCGGGAGACCCAAGGGAGGTTGCCTGGGCCTGGAGGCAGATTCCGAGTCCAAGGACAGCGCGAGATCCCCACGGGAGTAAACGCGGATGTGTGCGGACGTGACACCAGCTTTCAGACCTAACTGTGACCACGTTTGGCCAGCATGGGTCACGGCTGTGTGTAATCCAAACTCGGGCTTATTTTCCACTTTTCAGCATTTTTCACAAGGTAAACATGAACCCTGCTCCGCTGTGCACACCAAAAGGGTCTCCTAGTGACTCAAAGAAGAGAGCAGTTAGGTGATCTGAGGCCTGCATGTATTTGCTGGGGTGAGCCAGCAAATCCGGGTTCAGACATGCTCAGTTTGTAAGAAAATGAAGTATTTAGGATCCTATGAACTGTTCTGGTTATTTTATGTGCAGACTTAAAATCAGAGCATTCAAAAGAACAGTGTCTCACGTCAGAAGATTTGACTTTCATTTCTGGTTGCGGCATTTATTTCGTACAACGTCCTTGACAAAATCCTGGAACGTGTCTCTGATTTTTACTTCCTTGGCTGTGAAATGGAATAATAATATTTAATAGACTAAGTTGCAATGGCACATTTTGCTAACTTTCCATGTTTCCTTACCTTTGATACACTACTAATTTAGAAAAGTGCTTTCTTTCATATATTAACAAAATACTCATATATGATGCTTATGTTATTTTTTTCAGTATTAACCTGGTTTTTTTCAAAGGGCCAAATTCGGAGAATATGGTAGCTACAATATAGATAGCTTGATAATTGTTTGAGATATGTTTTGTAGGTCATCATGGATTTAATTTTTGTAAATTTTCTATGTGTGCTTTAAAAATGCATTCATTTTCTAAATATTAAGTGCAGGGCACTCTATATTCTATTATGACATGAATGTTAACTGTGTCATTCAGAATGTCTGCATTTACTATATTTTAGTCTGTTTGGCCTATCATTTGCTGAGAAAGTTATACTAAAATCCACAGCATGATTGTGAATTTATTCACGTCTTCTCGTAACTCTATGTCTGCCTCTTGTGAATTTTGTTAGGAACGTACAGATCCAGGAAAGCTGTAGCTTTTAAATGTATTTTGTATCACAATGTAATGATGTTCCTCATCAACCATGAGGTCTTGTTGATGAAAATCTGTTTTCTCATCTCTCAATACAGATGTACCAGCTTCCTTTCGTTTAATATTTGCATGACATTGTAAGATCAGGGCTTTGGATGAGACTTGGGTTTTGTTTAATTAATCTATTTTTAATTTGTTCTGGTACTAATTGGGAAGTCCCCATGTTTTAGCAGGAAAGGTGGTCCATTCAGTTCGTTGCTATTACCAGTTGTCTTAGGTTGGATGCTTAGACGCAGACCCCGGACGGAAGGAGTCTTGGTAAGGGTGGGGTCCAGTCCGAGGGAAGACAGGAGTAACAAAGTCCTTTTGGGGACATGCGGAGCGAGTGGAGACCCAACTCAGAGCTGTCTGATCAAGAGCGTGGGGAGGGGTCATTTCAGACTCATGCGCCTATTTGTTGTCAGTGAAGGGCTGCCCTTTAGTAACGGGTGAGTGGGTGGCATAAATGGGGAGACGGGGTGGGGACTGTCAGAGTGAAAATGTTTACAGAGGGGCAGAACACCCACATTTTCAGTTACCTTGGTATGTTTTTATACCATCCTACCTACAGTCTATTTAATTTGTTTTTGCTTCTTTTATCCTGCATTTTCATATGTGTTGGATTCATTTATCAACCTACTTATCTATCTCTATTTATTTTTCCCAAACATAAGTTTGAAACTATAACTTACTTGTATTTTAGGTAATCTCAAAATTTTTAACCTACTTGTGTGGCTATGTCTAAAGATAATCAATATAATGTGTAAAGGAAGTAAATCTCTTCCTAACTGACAATTGATGAAAAGCATAAAGGAAGGGGTAACTTTGAACACTTTATACATTTTCCATGCCATTGTTGTGCAGTATTTTATTTTCACCATTAAAAAATGTTGAGAAATAACATTATCATTATGCTTTTTTAATATAATACTTGAATTTATTTAAAAAGTGTCAGTTTCTTTGTTTATTTTTTTAAATATTATTCCTCTTCTATTTTTGGTCAATTTTAAAAATGTATTGGGGTGATATTAGTTAGTAAAATTATATAGGCTTCAAGTGCACAATTCTATAATACATCATCTATATGTTGCATTATTCACTACTCAGAGTCAGTTCTCCTTCCATAACCATATAACAGGTGATGCCAAAAAACATACACATTTTAAGAGCTGTTGTCTATGTATTACTTTTTGAAGCTGAATTGAATTATGGTTGCAATGTGTAGTATGACGTTAGCTCTAACGATGGCATAAATCAAATGAATGCTAGTGTCACCATGCGACGGGCAGGACAAAGAAAATGGTGGAAGCACAGTAGTTGTTCGAGGAGCACAAGACCACTTGCTAGGACAATGGATAGGATGAAGAGGTGTCAATGAGTTTCCCCCATGTTCTCCTGACTTAATACCCCTTGAATTCTACCTATGGGGGATCTTAAAGGACGTGGTGTACCATTGAAAACCAGCTACACTGGCAGTACTTTGGGAAGAAATCTAAACGGCATGCACGGTGATACAGGTGGACACTGTGGTCAGCGTTGCTCAAGCAGTAGTTCGCCGTAATCAGAAGTGTCCGGATGCTGATAGTAAACCCTTGGAGCACTTGTAAGTGCAGAAGTCAAACGTGACTTGTGTTCATCTTTTGTTATTAGTATAGTTTGAGCATTACAATTTCAATACAGTTTTTTCTTTCTTAAAATGTGTATACATTTTTTTGGCACCTCTGTATTCGACCTCCTTTACTCTCCCCTGCTGCCCCTTCTGCTCTCTTACCCACTGCTAACCACTAAACTGTTGTCTGTGTCAATGAGTTTTTGTTTGTTTGTCTTGTTCATTTGTGGTGTTCAGTTTTATATCCACACAAAAGTAAATTCATATGTTTTTTGACTTTTTCTATCTGACTTATTTCACTTAGCAAGATAATCTCAAACCCATCCATGTTGTTGCAAATGGCAGTGTTTCATCTTTTCTTATGGCTGAGTAATATCCCATTCTGTATATGCACCACAGCTTCTTTGAACAATCATCTATTGAAGGACACTTCATGTGTTCAGTTTTTTCAGAATTCATATTTCAGTAATTCTTTTAGAAAGAGTGTATGACTTGGATACGTTCTTTGTTTAAATATGGTTTTATTTTGTCCTAATTTATTAGGTATGCAATTTTATACTGAGAGATATTTTACAACAACTTTTTCAAGAAACCATTGGTGACTTTCTGACCTCAACAATTACTATGATTGTCGAGTAGGTTTTCGGTATATGTAGTTTAGATATTTTCACTTACATATTATAAATTTAATATATTTGGCTTTTTTAAGGATCCCAATTCAAGTACTCCAAAATCTGTTGAAATATTTTGCTAGGTCTTTAAAAATTGGAAGAAATGAATTTGGTGTGCAAGATGCAGTCTGCTGTGTAGTGGGGAGAACTGTGAGGAGACTAGTCACTTAGTTTCCCTGCCCCCACTGAGTTAATGAGAATATAAGCATCGATAGGGTGGTTGTTCCATATTCTGTCAAAAGAGAACATTTTAATTTCTCCCGACCCCCAAGAGAGCCCTTTGTGAGTCACCCACAGTGGTGAATTATGTGAACTCAGAGAGTGCCTTCATGATGCAGGTTAGAATATTTTATAAAACCACTTCAATTTATGGTGAAAAATCAGTAAGAGTAAACTCTAATTGTACGACTCATAAAAAAAGATAAACATTCAAGTTACTGACTTGACATGAAAGTTGGGTTAATTAAACAGGAAAACAAAAACAACATAAATAAATAGATCACTCAAAACCCCCCAAAGCAAACACATACAATAAACTTGGGTATGTCAATGAAATGGCTTGTAAAAAGAAAGAGAAACCCCCACCACCTAGTTAAACATAATTAAAATATGGATGAGGGCTGTCTGAAAAAAAATCCAGCCATAAATACTTCTACTTTTCATAGGAGTAGTACATTGCTGAATATTTTTCTGGACAGCTCTCATATTTCAAAACATCTTAAGCCTAACTCTAACCGCTACATGAATAAATATTATAGTAGTTAAGGAGGCATAATGTCCATGGTATTAATCTCGTGAAGATAAGCACAGAAGCCCAGTGACGCATTAGGGTCTCATAAACAATTTTTCCTCACCTTTTTATAAAACAGCTCAACTTTCTAAACTCATGGAGCTCCCAGTTAGCTTTCTGATAGGACCCTGCTGATACTTACTCTCATGAGATCTTTGTTTCAAGTTCTTAGACATACTTTTAAGCTATTAGAACTACTCCAGTGTTCTGCAAATGCAATTCATTAGTATTATCAACTTATTGGCTCCTATTACCACTGATAATATGATCACAATGGTGTGGTCTGGTTTTTATTCAATTTAATTTTTAAAAAAGAGAGAAGAAAAACCTGACTTCTTTTGCTTTCAAGCCTACTAACTTGTTAAATAAAATTACTGTTGAAGCTTTCTGGGATTTTTCTTCATGGCAACTACAAATATGAATTTCCTATGTGATTATTTTACATGGGAAATGTGGATTTTAAGATATTCTCTTATTTGTCATATTTACATTTTCATTACATTTGGAGGAATATGTTAGCAATTTGGCAAGCTTTTGAGCTTTACTCAGTTTTTGGATTTTGAATAAAAGCTCGCAATCCTGATGCTACAGATCTTACTGTGGATCTACATTCACCTTGGAGCCTCCACATTACTCTGGGCGTGCACATGTCAGGCACCAGCTTGCCCTTGGAGGGACGGGGTCATAATTGTCAGATTCCTTCCCATCAAAACCTCATTACCAGCTAATAATGAGAAAGGGAGTTAACATCTATTGAGCTACAGTGGATTTAGAGACCTTGAAAGCAGCAGGAAAGTGGATCATTTCCATTTTCTAGAACTCTAATAATTGATTATTAGAGGAAATCCATGACAAATAAGTATAGAAAGTGACCAGGTAACTGATACATTTGCAAAATGCAAAGTCATCTTTAGGAGTAGAAATATGGAACAATAGAATTCACTTTTATTTTCCTTTTATTATTTTTTAAAATTTATCTGATTTTATTATTAAATTTACTGGGGTTACATTGATCAGTGAAATGACATAGGTTTCAGGCATACAATTATTTAATACAACATCTATGTGTTGCATTGTGTGCTCACCACGCAGACCTTTCAGGCATTTTGAATGAAACAGGCTCGAGCCCCTACAGAATTCCTCTATGTCCCGCTGAGAACCACAGACACATGCCATTGCGAGGCAGCCACACATTTCCTGCATTGAAGGTCATCATTTTTGGAAAACTTGGATGCAGTTAACAGTTACAAAACCCTACACAAATTTTCCTTTCAGTGTCACATTTCAAAAGGTCAATACCAAGACTCACGGGCGTTTTTATAACAGGAGCACTTACCCACAGTGCTTAGGATGGAGAAAATTAAGTTGTCTCAGACGTTGGGTAGTTCTAATAATGACTTCTAAGGCTAGTAGTGTTGGGAATGGCAAATAACATCACCCACCTCAAGCTTCTTTTTATTGTTTTAGACCATACGAGCACAGCATCTACCAGACATCACTCTTCTCGGTAGGTTGTCTCGGGGAAGAGAAATTTCACCCACCCCCGAGGATCAGCTGTGCACACTCATTTCAGTCACCATACTGTAATGTATGGTTCCCGGTCCCGCCATTTCTATTTTCCTCCATAAGACATTGCCAGGTCTTGCTGTATGAGCTTAGGTTTCAGAGCCGAAAAAGAAGGTTTAATCTTGCAATTTGTGTGCCGCACTCCCCAAGGAGAAAGTTCCTCTCAGCGAGGAAGAATGAGATTCTTTTTAAGAGTCCTTCCTACCGCTGGACAAGGGCAGATGAATTGAGTGCAGTGTTGAGTTAGAGGAAGAAATAGTAAGTCTAAACAACCTCAGAGGCCCCTCCAGACTGACCTTAATGTGTACATTGTGCTCTCCCTGCTGAGCGCAGCCCTAAAAGCAACTCATTTTTTAAAATGATGAGTCATCCAGTTCCCGTGTCTTTCCTCATCTGTGCTTTCAGTCAGGTACCAAACAACACACATTCTCTCTCTGTCTGTTCACACACTTTTGCTATTGGTATTCTTACATGTTTTTAACAGAAGCGCACTGAGAACTGCTGCTTTGTGCACCTCAGAACTTGTACCCATGTCTGATGGTGCAGAGGAAAAAGATTGCTTGAATCTTGAAAACTTTGCATGGATTTTAAACTAAAAAGAATGAGGAATGTGAAAATACCTAAGTAGGAAGAAGACAATCACAGTGGTCCCTTGTCTGTTAGTTGTCAGCCTGTCTTTAGCACATGACCGGAAGAGGACAGGTTGTCCATTATCTGTTGCACATATGAAGGGAAAGCCCAGTGCATAATACAAATTTCAGACATAGGATCTTAAATACCTGGTAAAGCAGTGTCTGGACCAGTAGTTGGGTCATTATTCAATGCATCTTATTCATTAACCAGTGGTGTCATCTTCACTGTGCGTGGAATTGGACTTGTAAACGAGAATAACATTCACTCCCAAATCTGTCTTCACAGTGTCTAGCATATGCGATGTTTGGGATTAGGGTTATCAATAAATAGAAGTTTGTGTCCCTCTGGGTTAGGTACCTTTTCTTAACAATATCTAAAGAGGAGCTTTATGCTTAGCTCTTTGTAGAAGTAATAAAACAAAGTCCTCAAATGAGCTCAGATTTTGCAATAAGTTACGATCAGCTTATTATGTACACATTTGTATAGAAGCTACCAGAAACTACAGAAACTGTTTGTATTTTCAACTCAACTTTTTATGAGAAAATATGATGCGGTTTTCCTGAATAAAGGAAATTAACTAAATACAATTTGTGCAAAACAAAAACAATAAATAAAATTTACTACGGGATAATGTTAAATGTAAATCAGAATAATGCTGAATTAGATGAGAAATAGAATTTTGGACATGCTTTAAAAACAGTAGCAGGCATTCTCTTTGTCATCCAATTTCAAAGTGACTTTTTGATGGCAACCAATAAGGAAATTCTTAGTGTCATATTTCAGCCAATTATGAAGGTTGTAAGTTTCTAGGCCAGAAGAGGGGCGTCTAATTCAAGAAATATCTGACTTTCCCAAGACTCTGGATCTGAAGTCATGTCATATTATTTCCTTTTGTCCTCGACTCAATGCGTTTACCTTTTAGGTGTTTGTGCCTGTAATACAGATTCCCATTTCAGTGGAAAAAGTCTTCCACAGAAAATAGTTCTTCAGAGTCTTGAAGAGGCTAAAGATTTCAGAGAAAAATGACCAGACCTTTCCGTTTGCAAGTGGAGCCTTCAGAGGGATTTCTCTGAGCCCTGAAGAGTTCACGTGGTGATCTGCCTCCCAATTCCTCCCAAATCATCACCGAGGCCGCACTTGGCACCGGAGAGGCCTGTGGAGCCTTGGAATGAAGTGTTTGCCTTCTTCCTACATCCAGAGATGCTTCACGTATATCCCTTCATGAACGGCCTCTTCTCTGTTCTGGAGTTTATAAAACCATTTTTCTTCTGTTCTTCTTATTGCTTAGAATTTCAATCAAACACTTGAAGATATCCTCTGGGATGTTTGATTTCTCAGTAAACGTCTTCAAAAGGTGGTGGTTGGAAGTCCTCACTTAGATGAGGTTAACTATTCGTGCAACTTTAAAAGCACCGCTTTGCGGCTGTTCAGCAGAGGCCTTGGCAACAATGCATGCGGATGCAGAAGGCAGGCGGCTGCTGTGAGCTGGGGGCATCTTTCCGCATCCACGCAGGAGAGTGGGGCGTCAGTCAGGATGGGCCGGTGGTTCCCCCCTCGGCCCTGGCAGTGTGGCTTCTCCTTAACTTGGTATTTTGTCCCAGAAAAGCACTTTCCTTAGTTTATATGCTATTAATGTATTTGAACTTTTCAAATTACAGGAATTCGTTTTTGAATGCCATTTGAGTTCCTCTAACAGACGAAAAGCAGGAGCCGGCCCACTAAAGTCACTAGACTTTTCTCTCAGTCATTACCTGCAGGGGAATGATATCGCTGTCACTTCTTCCCCTGTGACCTGCTACAAGGAATTAGCTCTGACGTCAGTGATGCTCGAGCTCATTTCATCATTTGGCAGAGGTGCCAGTGTCTTCGTTCACTCACTTGTTTATTTAAGAAATATTTTCTGAGTGTTTAGGGTTCTAGATGCTGGGCACATGATAATGTAATTAAAAAAAAAAAAAAAGAAAATGCCTGTTTAGAGTTGTCTCATGGGGCACGTATTCTGATGCGGGAAGAAAGAATGGAAATCAAAAACTGTGATGTCAAGGGGTGAACAGGACAACAAAGAAAAAAGGAGGTGAACGAACAATTGAAAGGGGCGAGGCGGGTTTGCCACTTTTGCTATTTCCGTCTCCGTGCTTCGCTTTCAGACACACGACAGCTTGACTCTTCCAGAACTCACAAACACTTCTCTAATTATGTTTAGCTTCATCATGGAAGAGGCAGCTTTTTAACCCAGAATGGGAACTATGAATTATTCCAGCCTCATCAACCACGGAGTAAGGCATGGCCATCTTGTGCGTGTATTGGCGTGTCGTTGTTCCCATGACTATGCTAATTCGTTGAGGTTAGGCCGTATCCAAGGCATCGATTTGACATGTGAACATCAGATATAATAATGTTTATCTATCCTTTATTCTCCTTTGTGACAGGGTGTAGGAGAATCGGAACCTCTGTGGTGCCAGTGTTCTTGCTAACAGAAGCCTGAAGTCAAATTAGCTATAAGAGTGCCTCAGATCTGTGCACTTATAATACATTAGGATGGTTTCCATAGTTTTGTGAGGCACAAAATCAGGTTAAAGTGATTAATATTCTACTAAAACATTAAATTTTCTCCAATCCCAAATCATTTTACAGAGCAGCTTAAGCCTTTTGCTGCGGTGTTCGGATAGATCCTAACAAGTATTTCCATCTGCTCACTGCGGCGTTTGAGTTTACCCTGCGAGCTCAAAAACACCTTTTCTCCACTTACAAGATTTTTAAATATGTTTTCCCATGGCGTGCACTATCAACAACAAAGATGTTTTGTATGCCATACTGTGTAACATTTTGTACTAAATTTTTTATGTCATCAGTGCCATTATATTCTAATTTATCTATACTTACATATAATTGATGCCACTTAATATGTTTTGAGTGTTTTTTGCTAAAATTCAATATAATGGTAAATTTATTACCATATAACAAATTTAAAATAATGTCATTTGTATACAAAGCAGCTCAAAATGTTATTATTCAAGCCTAAAATTGTCAAAAGAGCAACTTTTTAATTTTTGTGGCTTTTCGACACATTTTGAAAAAAAACAAACTTGGAGTCAGTTAACACAGTGAAATGAGCATGGAAAAAAGCAATGAAGGAAAAAAAATGCCCACAGTGATTAGTTGTCAGATTGTCAGGTAATCAATCCCCTGTAGGAGTTACCCGTCACATGATAGTTTGTAGCCAGACCATGAAAATAGCGCCCCCTGGGCCTCTAAAGTGGGAAGCGCATCCATATTATTGCCCTTGGAAACTTCGCTCAGGAAAATGTAAACTGTAGAGCAAGGTGGTCCGTATGTTTTCAGCTAAAAGAAAAAAAAGACTAAACTGAAACAGCTAATCTCTCTCTCCCTCTCTCCCTCTCTCTCTCTCTCTCTCTCCCTCTCTCTCAAATCATCTCAGAGCTATGACATAAAATAACCATTTATTACACTCACAGATTCACAGACTGGTGTAGATATGGCCGAGCTGGAAGGCGTATTTCTTCTATTTCATGATGAGTGGAGTCTCAGCTGGAAACTTGAAGGGTGGATCTAGAATCATCTGAAATCTCATTGTTCACACGTCTGGAGGGGTCATGCTGGCTTCCCGCTATTGTCTGGGAACTCACTTTTCACTTTTTCTCTATTTGGCTGGAGAAAAGCAGGGGAGAGAGAGAGAGAGAGAGAGAGAGAGAGAGAGAGAGAGAGAGAGAGAACATGCTACATGGAAATCATAGGGCCTGTGACCCAACCTTGGAAGTCAAATTGCATTATTTCTGCCACATTCTATTAAGTGAAGCAGTCACAACATCTGCCGAGTTTAAGGAGGGAGTGAAGAAGAAGCCGTCTCTTATGGGCATCAGTAAAATTCTGGAAGGGCAGAGGACAAGATATTATCTATTGCTATGGTCCCTGGAAAGAAAAACACAGTCTGCTACAAACATACCAGGCTGTTAATCAGATTTGACTTAGATGGGGATGAGACATACATTAATTTTTATATACTTATCTGTATTATCTCATATGCATAACAAACATGAATTACTTCTTCAACTTAGAAACTTCAGGAGGACTTTTAAAAATAAAAAATGCCAAACGGAAACACCAAGAACTGGCAGATACATAGAAATATTGCCCTGGTGAAGAGCAAGATAGGAGACCAAGAGTGGAATCACTTAGCGGAAGAGAATGCAAGGATCACGGAGGAACTGGAGGAAATATGAACCTGGGAACAGATTAAAATTCACCAATGGAATTAAAATAACTTAATAGGTGCAGTGAAGAGTGGAATCTATATTGGAGAACATTGAAACAGTGATGTGCTCTTAGACATACAAGCACTGAAAAGGATGAAAGAACATAGTTTTGGAGTTGGGAGAAACAGAACACAGACCCATGGATGAGAAATTGGTTTCTCTATGGAAGATGATCAAATAAGATGAAAAATAAAAAATAAAAACATATACACTGCAGCTTCTTTATTTGAAGACAGAGCTGAACTGTGGATGAAAAGTCCTTATCCAATACCCAGAAAAAGGGACACTTTAAAAAAGTCTAACATGCATGTGTTGTTGCCTTATTAGCAGCACTGGTAGTGCATGTTGTTATATACAATTTCAAAAATAAAGAGATAATCTCTGAAGTATATGTTGAGTTGCTATGACAGACCAGAGAGAAAATCTATTTTAGAAAGGGCGGGACAGTTGCTGAATTTATGAGAAGCCAAGAAACTCTTCTGACATTGTAGAGTCAGACAGATAAAGATAAAAATAAAAAAGCAAGAGTAAAGTGACTTGCATTATTTCTGCTATAAAAACAAGAGGATACAAAAATTCTAAAGACAAAAATAGAATAAAAGTAAGAGAAATAATAATAATACAGTCCTGTCTTTGAATTAAGCCCTCTTCTGAGAACTTCAACTCATGAAATCCTCAACCTTAGTCAAATGGTTGGCAGGAGACTTCTGTCAGCTACTTGAGAACATGTGACACTAGTCACTCCATTCTGGCTCTATCCAAACAGAGCGGCCTACTCCACCTTGAGAAACTAGAAAAGCAGGAGGAAAAAAGAGCAAATTTAAGACAAAAAAAGCAAAAGAAGAAAACCAGTAAGATGGCAGGTAAATTAAATTAAATTAAAAACAGAAAAGGAGGAGAGATAATAAATGAAATGAGAACCTTGGTCTTCGATGAGTCTTTCTAGGTACATGGATCTGAGACAAAGGAGAGAAGCCACCGATGACCCATGTTGAGAACAAAGCGGTGAAGTTCTTCGCAGGCTCTGCAGACGTTAAGATGATAACAAAGAAACGCAACCCCTTCATGTTTCGTAATTCGCCAACTTCGATTGCATGGACAGATGATTTTAAAGAAACAAACCACCGAGCTCATTCAAGGAGAAACAAATAAACTGAAGTCAGGAACCTGTGATAGAAATGGAGGGGCCCCATGATGCACCCGTGGGTTGTGAGAGATCATTGCCTGCAGCCTGTGCCTGCAGAACAGCTGCTGTGAGATCAGATGCAGAGGGCGTGTGGGGGAGGAGCCTGACAGGTGTCCCTAATGTCATTCCTGATCCATGATTCATGGCTCTCTTTGATTTTAACTAAGTAACCAATTAACTTAGTAATTTAATGAGCCCGCTGCTCAGCTCAGTGACTAGGACATCACCAATAATCTACAGCTCCTCAGTTGTTCCTGATCTATCCCAGCCCAACACCTCAGCGCAGGTCAACCCGTATCCTGATTATTGTGTTCGTCATTCCCTTACTTTAAGGAAAGCTTTATCACACATACTCCACACCTTATGTTTGGACTTAATAGAAATATATATTAGATGTGTGCTGGGACTGGCTTTCACTCAAATTACATTGCTAAGGTTCATGCACAGTTTTGCATGTAATTGTAATTCATTCACCTACACTGTTACTTAATGTTTCGTCCTGAGAACATACTATTACCCATCTCCTTAACTGTCATGTGAGTTATTTCTAGTTGCTGTTTCTACATTTGTGCTGCTGTCAACATTTGTGAATGTATTTCCTGGTCATCTTGTGAAAAGTTTCTCTAGAAACTAGAAGTGCTATGGCAGTGAAGTAGAGAATGTGTATATACGTGAGATGGTGCTAAGTGGTTTTCCCGATGGCTCTGACTCCAGCCAACATCACGTGCAGCCGATAAACCGAGCGGCTGAGGTCAGCCAACCCGTGTACTCGTCATAGTGTGATGGGTCAGCCACTAAGTTTTTTGTGCTGCAACAGAGAAGCAAAACAGAAAAAAACTAATATTTCTGGGACTGTTTTGCAAAAAAAATATTGGAATCACCTGAAGTACTCATTGCCTAGAATTTATATAATATTTATTAGTTATATTTAAGAAAAAACACCTGCAAAGATTTTTATGAGCTGTGGTTAATATTAACAATTAATATTAATTAATAACTAATATTAGTATTCAGAGGCAAATTTAAAGTATTAGTTTCATAATTAAATAGAAAAATAAATACAATGTACTAAGAATTTCTACTAAAGGATGTATTAATTAACAAAACACATGCAAAGAAATCATAAGTTGGATTTAATGATGCCAGCTGCAGGAAGAAAGTGAAGTAAAATATAGATAATAATAAACTTGAAAATATTGATAACAGTGCCTAACTACAACACCTGTAAGGTAAAGCCAATGGATTTAAACACACAAAATATAAAGAAGAAGAGAGAAAAGTGTTCTGGACCTATAGGCGGGGTACCAACCATAAAAGATCAGTGAATATTCAGAAACTTTTTCACATGACCCATGTGTGTATGGGAGATCATTTCTTTTTTGGGGGAGGTAGTTCCCTGGGTGGGAATCGAACCTAGGCCGTGGCGTTGAGAGCACGGAAGCCTAGCCACTATACTACCAGGGAACCCTGAGCGATCATTTCAATAGAGCTCAAAAAGATGTTTCATCATACTCATTATTCATGCATGGTTAACATAAGCAAACAGACAAATGAAAATCACTTAGAAAACTGGGAGTGGAAAGTTCCTTAACTTTATAATCATCTCTATTTATGCAAAGAACCAATAACTTATCTAAGAATTCAGTTAGAGCTATTTCTATTAAAGTAAAAAATAAAAAATGTCACCTGAACTTTTTCTCATTTATCTGATTTTTTTAAAGATAATCATATAAAACAAGAAAAAGAAATGAAGCATGATTTTCTATAAAGTTGAAAAAAACATGTCAGTATTCACAGGTACTCTGAGATTCCCACTGAAAAACTACTAAAAAAATGACTAAACATAATTTAAAATAATGCAAAATGGAATCAGATGGTCTATTATACAAGATAAGTACACAAAAATAAGAGCCTTGTTTAGTACTGGGTATTACCATTTATACAAAATAATGGCAGCCAAAATCCCATTAATAATGGCCACAAATGTAAAAAAAATCTATAAATATATTTAATAAAAAATGCATTAGGTCCACATGGAGAAAATTTTAAATCTTATCTGAAGGCTGAGTATGATTTAAGTAAATTGACACGTCATGCTTTAAAATACTAAAAAAAATTCTGAAGGTGTTATACAGATCTGTATACAGATACCATTTTTTAATTTTTAAAATTAAAGTTTAATTCCAATCAAAATCCACTTTTATCACTGACTATTTAAATGTGACCATGAAAGTGATCTATAAAATATTCAGAAAGTGACATCTTAAAAATAATGATCGGGACCGCCTGGCATCAAGTAGCTGTCAGATGGCATGTGACTGACATGAGAAATGAGAGTAGATGGGGCAGAAGAAAGGAGTGTGACAAAACAGAAACGTTGTTACCAACTGAAGAATTTTAAACTGATCTTTGTACTTGTTTATAATTTTCTACAAAAGTGCACTAGAAAGCAGGTTAACGACTTAGAAAAGTAAATGTAGATGATTTTTATGCAGTGCTTCAAACTAAATTTCAGCTAGAATACACAAGGGCTGTCCGGAAAGTATCCAGCCGCATAACTGTTGTCGCTATATTGACAAAGGCTGGAGTTTTTCCAGCCAGCCCTCGAGTGTTTAATAGAACTATTAAGGATCCTCAAAGACCAGATGAATGAATATAAATAGATGCCAGTGTCAGGAGGAAATTGCTAATCCTAAAAGCTAGAGAAAACAAATGAACATACTATGATAGATTTGTCAATTTAGTTTTAAATTTCTGGACCTCAAAAAGGACACCATAACAGAAGTCAACATCAATACTTTTGGAAAAGAACAGATCAGAGATGAATAAATTTACATAAAACAGTATTTACATAAAACATGCAAACTAAAAAGTAAACTACGAAAAGCCTACTGTAGTAAATACTAACCACAGAGGCCTGAGCCCGCCCCAACACACACACACACACACATGCATACATGCACACACGTGCACACATGTGCATACACATGCATGCACATGCATACCCATGCACGTACACGCGCACACACACACTCTTCCCAGCTAAAGATCTCTCTTGCTCTTGAGATCATTGGTCCCGGGTGAAGAGCCCCTGATAATCCCTATAGTACAGTGGTTCTCAACCTTCCTAATGCCGCGACCCTGTAATACAGCTCCTCATGCTGTGGTGACCCCCATAAAATTATTGTCGTTGCTACTTCATAACTGTCATTTTGCTGCTGTTATGAATCGTCATGTAAATATCTGATATGTGTTTTCCGATGGTGTTAGGCGACCCCTGTGAAAGGGTCGTTTGACCCCCGTGAAAGGGTCGTTTGACCCCCAAAGGGGTCGCGACTCACAGGTTGAGAACCGCTGCGTATAGTAAGACATGATCGTACACTAAGACTAGAAAAAGTCCAATGTAAGAAAGTTTTCAGGAGCAGTCACCATAAGCTGATCTCATTTACTACGAGAAAAGCAATATAGACAATATGGAGAGGGGAGGGTGGGGACAGAGAGAGAGATACGCTCAGGGAATTATTCCAAAATTGTAGTTATGGTTTGCTTGAATATGCTCAGTAACAGAATTACTAGATTCTTTTTATTATGTTTTTTAAACTTTTAGTACATTTGCCAACTGAATAAAATTATGATGAACAGCTATTGCTATCCTCATGAGGATAAGAATCAAATAATGACTCATCTTAATAATGTACGTTATTCCGGCTTTGCTGTGGTTACCTATCATTCCTTTGGTGGCAACTGTGCTGAACCACTAAGTGCCAGAACTTTGAAATCTATCAGACAGAGACAGGAAGTCAATGGGATTATCAAAAATGTTAAGAAAAATATTATTTCTATAGTGATGCAAACAGAAAGACCACCGTAAATCTGGAACTAAACTTTATAATCCAAATTATTTTATTTGTTTCTTTATTTCAATCGAGAGGATCGGATTTTCTCCTAAGGTTCTCATAAAGTATGCTTTATTTTAGTACACATTGGGGTCTGCTCACGCATGTGACCCCGTAAATATTAATAAATACGCAGCTGAGAAGAGTGTAGTGAAGAGGAAAAGAGCACTCGACTGAGAATCCCACGGGACCATTTCTTTCTCCAGTCCTGTCGCTAACCAGTTGTGTAATCTGAATGGATACGACATTGAACTCGGCGAAGCTGCCACTTTCTTAAATACCAAATATGGAAAAAAAGTTTAGGGTTTTCCAAACTCATATTTTAGGACAAGGCACACACCGCTTACGTTCTAGAATCCTTCAATAACGCAGTTATGCGGGGCAGCTGAATCAGGCAGCATAATTCTGCTTCAAGTCGAGCCAAACGCCAGACCGAGTTGGTTTCCTTTTTGTGTTGCGAAGGGATGGGAATGAGACTGCAGTTAAAATATAACGCGAAAGAATTTACGTGGTTCACTGGCTAATAATTGCAACATTTTCCATGGCCTATTAAAGGGCAATTTCTTTGGTTTTATTAGGCGTTTCAGAATATTTTGGAGGGCTTTTCCTGGTGTATCTTTTCTTTTTAAATCCTCCTATGAGAAGCATGATATCCCTCTATTTCAATGGGGAAAGTGGAACTAACATGATAAAATGAAAATGTCCCCATTGAAATGGAAGAAGAACGAATTCTCCAATATTCCTGTGATTTCCTGTTTCCTTGAAACACACTGCTGTACACTTACTTTCCTTGATGCATTGAAGGGGAGGAACTGGTTAGCTCATCACGGCTGAGGGGTTTAATTAAAACAATTCTGAACTGTATCTGATAATAATAGGTAGGAGCCATAAACACAGAGAACAATTCTTTTCCTTTGCTTGCCTGCTCACCGTGCAAATTTAACCTGGCTCCTTGCCAGAGTCCGTAAGCACCACTACCTCTTTTTAGAGAGATCATTGTCCCGGGCTCCGTGAGCTGCGGGAATGTCACAGTCGTGCGTGGGGGAGGCACACCGTGGGGGTGAAGCAGCCGGTCTGCACACAGCCGCGCAGCGCAGGGCTCCCGCAAGCGGCCAGAGGGTGGCAGGAGAAGACCATGCGTGCACCAGGCCGGTGCGGGCAGCGTCCCCAGGGCGAACCCAATCTTCCTGAATGACTGCACCCGGTGAAAATCAGCTTCCCCTCCGAATCACTGCTAAGTGATGACCGCCTGATCCAGTGGTCAGCGGGGAAGGCTGGCGGTGGAGTGGGCAACTGTCCTTGCGACTCAGGAGGTCCCCGGTGCAGAGTCTTTTCACAGGCACGCGAGACCTCACCTGAGCATCCCTGCTACACCGGGGACACAATTTTAAATATGAGGACCCTGAAACGGGGAAGGCTTCCACAGAACACCCCCCCCCCCCCCCCCCCCCCCCCCCCCCCCCCCCCCCCCCCCCGTGAAGAGGCTGCTGTAACTGTCGGCTGTGCATCCCAAGCTGGGGGCAGGGAGGTGAAAACACACCCATACGTGCAGGTGTTTCCTTGTACATGAATGCTTGTGCCTGTACCCTCCACAAGAGCAGGATTCCTGGGACCTCCGCAAAGTGCCGAGAGACAATGAGGAACCCAGAGCACAGAAGAGCTGGCCTAGGAGCAAGGAAAGCTCCGGAGGCCGCCAGGTCACACCGAGGGCAGTGCCAGGGGGGCGGGCGGGGTCAGTGGAGGAGGCCCCCACACAGCGCCCGCCGTCGCTGAGAAACAGAGGCCCAGACCCTTTCCAAGGCAGAAGCATTCACACAAATATAAAGGCTGTTTCGTTTTGGAAAGAAACACAAGTGAGTGGAAAACGACAGGCCACAGAAGCATTTCCTGTCCTTCTCGCATGTTTCTGAAGTAGACCTTCCTTGTCACCCACATGTCCACTCTGACGACTGCTGTCCTGGATTTCTGTTGCAGACCCGGATCACCGTGCGGTTGCCAGCCTCTGTCCCTCGGTTACCCAAACGAGCACACACTCCTGCACACACACACGTACGGGTAACGCACCCCTTACTCCCACACCTGTCTAGATAAAGCGCACACTCTCCCAAGTGTACCTGTCAACGGTGTCCAAGTGCCACAGAAAGTGGCCTTCACTTTGCAGGACTAAGGAAAGAACACAAATTGAGTAAAAAATATTGGTTCACCAGCACCCCGCAGACCTGAGCATGCTGGAGGGAAGTAAAAAGATAATGAAATGTACCCGAGTCCCAAAAAAATACATGCAGATTTTAACTGATGTTATCTACAGAGTACATAAATACTGATGGTCACCACCTTCAGCAGCTCCTGTCATTGCAGAAGTCGTAGGTGACTTGTATCCATTTTCTGTTATCAGTATATATGGAGTACTGCAATTTTAATACAGATTTTTCCTTTTTAAAAATGTGTGTACATTTTTGGCACCCTCTGTGTATGTACATGTATATTTGTGTGTTTAAATATGGAAGCTGAGATGGATATAGACACATCGATGTGATAATCTTACTAGGATTTTTAAAGAATTCATCTTTATTGAGGTGTATTTGACATAAAATTGGCTGTGCGTATTTTAAATGTTCAATTTTATACATGTTGACATCATTTTTACCCATGAAACCATCACCACAGGCAAGATACCAAATGTATGGGTCATCCCAAAACGTTTATCCTAACCCCAGCCCCCCGCCACTAGCCCAGTCCCTCTGCCTCAGTCAACCACTCATTTGCCTTCTATCACTGGAGATAAGTTTGCCTTTTGTAGAAATGTGTGTGATACAAATCAGACAATATTTTTCTCTTTTTCTCTGACTCCTTTCACTCAGAATAAATATTTGAATGATTATCCACATGTAGCACGTATCAATAGTTCGTTCTTTTTCATCGCTGAATAGTATTCCACTGCTGAGGTATACTGTGATTTGTTTGTCCATTCACCTCTTGATGAAGATTTGAGTTGTGCTAATGAAGCTGCTATAAATGCGTGTGTGTATGTTTAGTGGACATATGCCTTTATTTCTGTAGGGTATGTATTTAGGAATGGGATGAGTTTATATTACGGAAGGAGCATATTTAACTTTTGAAGAAAACCAGACTGTTTTTGAAGTTATTGCAACATTTTTGCATTCCTACCAGTGGTAGAGTAATGGTTGAATGCCTCCAAAACTACACTTTCTAAGTTTATGAGGTTAGTCTTTTCTGTATATTTTATTTTAATCACTCTAACAGTTGTGTAGTGGTATCTCACTGTGATTTGATTTTGCATTTTCCTAATTGCAAATCATGCTGAGTGTCTTTTAATGTGCTTATTGCCATCCGTATATTTTCTTTGGTGTTGTGTTTGTCCCCACCATTGGCTCATTTTTAATTTAGGAGTTCTGTTTTCTTACTGAATTTTTTTATTTTTAATATTCTTGATAAAAAATTATATTAGGGATATAATTTACAAGTATTTATATTCAGCCTCTAGTTAGATTTCATTCTTTTAAAAATGTATCTTTTGCAGAAATTTTTAATCTTTGGGAAATTCAGTTTGCCGTTTTTTTGATGGATTAGGCTTTTGATGTTTTTTTAACTACATTGTTTTTAAGCAAAAGTCACCAAAGAGCTTGACTTCTTTTTTCATTACTACAAATAATGCTTCAATAAATATTCTTGTACATGTGATCTTGTGAACATGTTTTTCTAGTCATATATATATTCTGCCAATTAAATTCACGAACTCATCCTAGAAAAAATGCTGCATCCCTCATTGCTGAATATCACTACAGTCATTTTCGAAATACTCCCCTTAGGAAGCTATACACCGATGCCAGCACCTGGTCCACCCTTCAAAGCACTTTGGAACTCTTTTTCTGGAATTGCCATCAGAGCTGTAGTCATGTTATCCTTAATATCCTGAATGTCATCAAAATGTCTTTCTTTCAATATTTCTTTTATTTCAGCTAAAGGAAGAAAGTCACTGCAGGCCAGATCAGGTGAGTAGAGAGGGTGTTTCAGTACAGTTATTTGTGTGCTGGCTAAACACTCCCTCACAGACAGCGCCGTGTGAGCTGGTGCATTGTCGTGATGTAAGAGCCATGAGTTGTTGGTGAAAAGTTCAGGTTGTTTGCGTCTAACTTTTTCAAACAGCCTTTTCAGTACTTCCAAATAGTAAACTTGGTTGACTATGTTTGTCCAGTTGGTACAAATTCGTCATGAGCATTCCTTCTGATATCCAAAAAGGTTAGCAACATTTTTTTGACTCTTGACGGAAATTTATTGGTCTTGGAGAATTGGCTGACTTCCATGTGCACTTTCATGCTCTGTTTCAGGGTCATACTGATACACCCATGTTTCATCACAGTGATAACACGGCCCAAAACATTATCTTGCTTCTCCAAAAGGTCTTGGCAAACTTGGACTTTCCTTTGCTTTTGTTCATCGGTGAGCTCCTTCAGGACCATTTTTGCACACACCTTTCTCAGGCCAAGATTTTCAGTTAAGATTTTCCTGTTTCTCTATCAATATTTACTTGATCTGCTGTGCTTCTCACAGTCCGCCGACATATTTTTCCAGCTTTATCAAGATGTGATTGACATAACATTGTATAAGTTTATGGTGTGCAAACTTGATTTGATAACTTTATACATTTCAATGTGAATACCAACTTAACATTGGCTAACACCTCCACCATGCCACATAATTACCATTCCTTTTTTGTTATGAGAACACATGAAATCTACTCTCTTAACTGTCAAGTATACAGTACTGTGTTGCTATGCATAACACCCCTGCTGTGCATTAGAGTCCCAGAATTTACTCATCTTCTAAATAAACACTTTGTACCCTTTAACCAACATCTCTCCATTTAGCCTGTCCCCTAGTTCCAGGTGACCACCATTCCATCTGTTTCTGAGTGTGGCTTTCTAGATCCCACATGAAACTGATAGCATGCAGTATTTGTCTTTCTCTGACTTAGAATACACATTTAGAGTGGGACTGCTTGTCTGGGTGTGAGCATCTTCACACTTACTGCGTATTGCCTAGCTGCTTTTCAAAAAGTCGGGTCAGTATGTACTCCTACCAACCAAGTAGGTTCCTCATTCCCTCCTATTTCCCACAATCTATGCCCATATGTGGCATAATTAGACTCCATAATGTTTGCCAATGCATGTCATTGTAGGTTTAATTTACCTTGCCTCTTAAGAGAGAGCTGAGCATGTTTCTTTAAGTTTATTGGAGACTGAAGCTTTTCCTCGTGTGAAGAAACATCTCTGCTTTGTCACACACTTTCTTTTCGTGTCCATACACAAACATACACCCTTTAATTGCAGTAACTTGACTGTTGAATTCTGCTCCAGTAGAAATCTTCTTTTCTTGGCTTACTATGTTGCTTTATTTTCAATAAAATGACAATGACCAACTTGTTAAGTTTCATATAGTTTTATTGAAATGCATAAAATCTATAAATTAGAAATTTATTGCATTTATAGACCAATTAGAGAAAATTAACAGCTTTTCCTTTCATAAATGAGTACGGTAGGATTCTTATTTTATTTGGGGTTTTTTCATGTCTTTTGCTAACATACTTTGTTGGCCATTTTCCTAAGTAGCTCAATACTTTTTATTTCTACTATAAATGAGATCTTACTTTATTCTATTACATTTCAGTATTACTATTTCACAAATCTATTAATAGACACATATTATAATGTATATAATAATGTGTACCACAATGTATGTGTGTATGCACTTACATGCACACACACACACATATTAGTATATATAGCATGTGAATATGTGTATGCATATATATACAAGGGCTGTATGGCAGAAATCCAGCCATAAATGCCTCGGTTTTTCATAGTACATGGCTGGATACTTTCCAACAGGCCTTGTATAATCTTATATACAGACAGCTGTGTTTCTTCCTTTAGAGTCCTTACAAATTATTTCCTGACTTTTTGCTTGATGAGAACCTACAGTTCAAAGTAGAATAGAACCAGTTATAACTGACACTATTGTTTTATTTTTTACCCCTGAAATCAAGGGGAATGCTTTTGAAATTTCATCACAAGTATGAGTTTATACTGTAGTTTTATCAAAGAAATATTTGGTGATGTTAAGGATAACAACATTGTTTTCTGATTTATTATAAAACATCACATAATTCTTTATAAAGATTGAGAGTTGGTTGAAATTTACCAAATAATTTTTCTGAACTGAGATTTTTTTCTTGCATAATCATCACTCAATAAATTCCATTAATTTTTTTCATGTTTAGAGTACTATTAATAATGATTTATGTTTTTTGTACATTGAGGACTTTGTTTTGTGAATATTTTATTTAGTATTCTTTCACCTATTGTGACAAATGAGATTGGTCTAGAATTTTTTTGTTTAATATTTTCCCAATATACTTTAGGCTGTATTGACTTTATGAGCAAGTTATGGAGATCTTCTTATTTTATTGTCCGAAAGAGTATATAACATAGAGATAGTATAGTCCTTGATATTTAGGTACATCCCATGTGTAAAACTGTCTGTACGTCTTTTATTTGGGGGAAGAGGAGAGAATAAAAATTTACTAATAATTTGATTTATTTAATGGTCTCAGGTCTATTCGGGTTTTCTGGGGTTTCTTGACTTAATTTTCATAAGTTATTTTGTTATAGGGATTGCATATTTGTCTACATTTTAAAATTTGCCAGCATGAAGTAGTTTGTAATGTCTTATAATAGTTACATGTTTTTTGTATCATTTGTTATGTGAAAGTTTTCAGATCTAATATTGTTTTAGTTTTACCTTCCCAATTTACCCCATTTATTGATAGATTTTGTCAGGGGCTGTTTGTTTAACTGTTTTTTTTTTTTTTT